>BQKN01056239.1:0-10087 GCA_022839385.1 Asparagus kiusianus
TTTATTATGATTCGTCATTCCATTTGAAATGATTGACCACAATACTCATAGGATTTTTGGCAAACCCTCAGCCATCAACGGGTTTGGTTAGCCTTTACCGACTACCGTTTGAGTCGGGCTAGCACGCGATTTGTTTAAATCCGCTCGCATGTAACGTTATGCTCAGAGATTGAATTCTCTGAGACTTTGTGCTATGATGTCGAATACATAGACTTCGCCATTGTTACGGGAATAGGCTACCCGGCGACACGTGTGAGGTGTTGGCTTTAGGATTTTTGGCCAACCCCCAGCCTCTAACGGATTTGATTAGCCTTTACCGACTACCGTTTGAGTCGGGCTAGCGTGCGGATTGTCTAAATCCGTTCCGCACGTGACGTTAAGCTAAAAGAGTTAACTCTTTTAGTGCTACGATGTTGAATACGTAGACTTCGTCTTTCTCCTGTGAAAAGACTAAACAGCAACGTGTATGAGACGTTGACTTAGGATTTTTGGCAAATCCTCAGCCTTCAACGGATTTGATGTGCTCTTACCGACTACCGTTTGAGTCGGGCTTACATGCGGATTGTTTTAATCCGTTCCGCATGTGACGTTGCGCTAAAGGAATGAACTCCCTTAGACTTTGTGCTACAACTTTGAATATGTAGGCTTTGCCATTATTATGGGAATAGGCTACCCAGCAACGTGTATTAGACGTTGGCTTATCCCTACTTAGGCTTTGGAACAAAGGACCCCAGAGTCGGGCTCTGGTATCTTTTCTACGGATAAAGGCCAAACCGGCGACGCGTGTTAGGCGCCGACGTATCCTTTCTTAGGATTCAGGATGAAATTCCCCATGCGTGTGAGGCATAGATTTCGGTGTTATTAATAACAACCTGCCACAATGTTGAATATGCGGACGAGTGTTCTTTTTAACGGTTAAGAACTAACCGGCCGCGCGTGTTAGGCGCAGACTTATCCTTACTTAGGTTTCAGGATAAAATACCCCAGAATCGAACTCTGGTGTCTTTTTCAATCGGAAAAAGACTAAACCGGCAGCGCGTGTTAGGCGCAGACTTATCCCTGCTTAGGTTTCGGGATAAAATACCTAGGACGAATCCTAAATTTGGTAAATTTTGGAAAAAGAGTTGGTGTGGGGAAGGAAGAATTTTATATTCTATTCCCCGAACAAGGAAGGAAGAATTTTATATTCTATTCCTTGATTCTGGAAAGGAAGAATTTTATATTCTATTTCCAGTGCAAGAAGGAAACTAGAAGTGGGATCTCCACTCCGAGAATCTGGAAGACGCTGACAAACTTTCCTTTTATAGGATTGGCTATCAGATCGAAAGATGAGTTCTTCGTTTATCGAAGAGAAATTTCAACTTCAGTTACAACCATAAAAAGGTTGAACCCAAGAGAAAAGAAATGGAGTTCTTTCGTTCATCGAAAGGGGACTCCGAACTGAGAGTGAACCTTTTCGGTGGACTCACTGTCAATTGAAATTGATCAGTGAGGGATTTTGGTGGTAAAAATAAAATTGGGTTATCTTCTAGAATATTAAGTGTAATATTCTTCAAAGAACTTCCCGATAAATGACTTGTCCTGAACGTACTAGGGATAGTACTTTTTTAAAAACTTCCCATTTATTAGCATTAATTGCCTGTTACCCTCTAAAGAAATTAAGCGATAAGCACCGTTTGAATAGACTGTGTCTATTACAAACGGTCCTTCCCACTTAGGTTCGAATTTACCTTTCTTCTTAGAGGTGAGGATTATCGGTCGGCGCGCAGCGAGGACCAAGTCTCCTTCTTTGAAGCTTCTTTGACGAACCCTTTTGTCGAAGGCTCTGGATATCCTTGCTTGATAGAACTCGATGTGTTGTTGAGCTTCCAGGCGCCTTTCGTCCAGCCTTTCGAGTTCTTCGAGACGCTTCTGATGTCGCTCTTCGGCTGTCATCTCTGTTGCGAGAGCAATCCGAAGGGAGGGGATTTGAATCTCCAACGGTAGCACAGCTTCGCATCCGTAGACCAGCGAATATGGAGTAGCTCCCGTAGGTGTGCGTATGGTAGTGCGATAAGCCCAGAGTGCTTCTCCAAGTTTATCGTCCCAATCTCGCTTGTTGGTCTTCACAAGTTTTGATAAGATCTTGATGATCGTCTTGTTGAAAGCCTCAGCTAATCCGTTAGCGGCAGGGTAATAAGGTGTTGACGAAACATCTTGGATCTTGAACTTGTCACAGAACCGGATGAAGGCGTTGCTTATGAATTGCGGACCGTTGTCATGAATGATCCGCCTCGGCACGCCATGTCGGTATATGACGTGATGCTTGATGAAGTTGATGACGTTGTTCGTCTTTACTTCTTTAAGCGGAATGGCTTCAGCCCACTTTGAAAAGTAGTCGGTGATAGCGAGGATGAATCGATCACCTTTGACTGAAGGCGGGAAGATGGGACCGACGATATCCATACCCCATGTCTCGAATGGCCAGGACGTGGTTGACGTGTGTAACCGCTCCGGTGGTTGGTGCATATAGTTTGCATGTACTTGACAAGCGTGACATTCTCGAGCGTACTCAATCGCGTCACGAACCATTGTTGGCCAGAAATATCCCATTCTTCTGATTCGATCATACAGCTTGGGACCAGGCTGATGCGCACCGCATTCTCCTTCATGTGCTTCCTTAAGAACTTCTTTTGCTTCTTCATTCGAAAGGCATCGGAGAAGCAAGTCATCGTACCCCCGGCGATACAGCGTACGGGTCTCGGTATTGTAAAAGAACCGTGGTGCTCTTCGGCGGATAGATTCTTTTTCTTTTACATCCTCTGGTAAAATGCCATATTGGACGTAATCAATAATGGGAAAGCGCCAATCTCGGGACTCGGACCCGATTTGGGTTGAGTTCACCTCTTTGGCGTTCTCGTTTTTATCATCCTCCTCTTCAATATCCATATCGTATATGGGTACGCAGAGTTGGTGTGATCTTACTGTGACTAGCAGTTCAGTTTCGGGCGGTTGCACGAGTGATACTGCTAGTGCTGACAGTGCATCTGCATAAGCGTTCTGAAGACGCGGGATGTATTCAATGTAAAATTCTTCAAAAGAATCTGCCACTCTGATGGCCTCCTGGTGGTATGGGATCAGATCTGGGTTTCTGACTTCATATTCCCTATGAACTTGGTTGACAATTAGTTGAGAATCCCCAAAGGCTTCGAGATATTCGACCCCCAGCTCTTTGGTGAAACTGAGTCCTATGAGGAGTGCATTATACTCAGCTACGTTGTTAGAGCACGGACTCGTTAGTGAATAAGCTCGAGGCATCACGTGCTTCCCTGGGGAAACTAAGACAACTCCAACTCCGGAAGTGACCTTAGGACATCCAGGGGTTACTGCCTTATTAACTGCTCTCGAAGCATCATCAAAGTATAACTGCCATACTTGTTGGTGTGACATGGTATTAACCTCGTGGGTTTCATCTGGCAAGTCATCGTATACTTCAACCGTATCTGTCGTCGGGCTTGCCGCTAAAAGATCACAAATAGCTTGTCCTTTGACCGACTTCTGCTGTTTGAAGTGCAGATCATACTGGGACAAGAGAAGGGCCCACTTTGCTAAACGCCAATTCATCGAACCTGGTTGAGTCATGAACACACGTACCGGATTAACATTAGCAATGACGTAAATCGTCTGGCCCACCAAGTAGTGTCGCATCTTCTGTACTGCGAACACCAATGCGAGACATTCTTTCTCGATCATCGGGTATCGAGACTCGGCGCCTATCAAGGTCCGACTTAGATAATAGACTGCCTGTTCGTGACCATTATCATCGTCTTGTGCTAATAAAGCACTTACCGAATGGTTCATCGCCTTGATGTAAATCAAGAACGGTTTACCTGATTTTGGTGCAACAAGAATAGGGGGATTCATCAGATACGCCTTGATATCCTCGAATGCCTTCTGGCAAGCATCGTCCTAAATAAACGATACGCCCTTCTTGTTTAGCTTAGAGAATGGTTGACACTTCCCAGAAAGATTTGAAATGAATCTCCGGATATACGCCAAACGCCCTTGCAATCCTCTGAGTTCTCTTAGATTCTTCGGGGGTTGCAATTCATTTATCGCCTTTACCTTGTCTGGGTCAATATGTATACCCTTGGTGGTAACGACGAATCCAAGGAATTTTCCGCTGGACATTCCGAGGAAGGATTTTGTGGGATTCATCTTCAATTGATGACTCCGCATGAGATCAAACATTGTTCTCAAGTCCTTGATGTGATCTTCTTTGCTGCGGCTTTTCACCACCAAATCATCAACGTAGCATTCAACTGTTTTCCTGAGGTGTTTCTGGAAAATCTTAGTCATCGCTCGTTGGTATGTGGCACCTGCGTTCTTCAGACCGAACGGCATCACCGTGTAGCAGAAGACACCAAGGGGCGTTCTGAATGATGTATGCTTTTCGTCATCCGGGTGCATTTTGATTTGATTATACCCCGAAAAGCCGTCCATGAAGGACATTCTTTCGAATCCACATGTATTGTCAATAATGACATCTGTGATCGGGAGGGGAAAATCATCTTTTGGACATGCTTCGTTCAGATTCCTGAAGTCGATGCAAATCCTGATCTTGCCATTTTTCTTCATGACTGGAACGATGTTGGCTAACCAGTCTGGATGTTGTTCTTCCCGAATAAATCCTGAGTCGATCAACTTTTTAACTTCAGCCTCGATGGCTTCCATGATCTGCGGACGAAACCGTCTTTGCTGTTGCTTGACAGGTTTGGCATCCGGCTTGATGTCGAGGCGGTGCATTGCCACATTGGGATCGAGCCCTGGCATGTCTTCGTAGTTCCAGGCGAAGACGTCGATATACTCTCTGATCAAGGCAATTAATTCCTCCTTTTCATCTGATGGAAGACTACCACTGATGAATATGGGCTTTGGATTGGCTTCATCACCCATATTGACTTGGACTACCTCGTCTTCGGTGGGTGGCTCTCTCTGTTCGAACCTATCACCATATTGCATGTTCAGGTGATGAACCCATGGGTCCTCCCACGTTTGCATTTGATCGTCGTCCTCCATTGTAGATGGATCAGCCGTAGTCATGTTCGACATTAAGGCCTTGAACATTTCTCCCAAACTTGTGTCGGAATCTTCAGCTGAAGAATCTGGCAAATACCCATCCTTAGCCTTGTTAGCAATTTGATCGATGATCTGCCAGCCACATTCGTCATCTGACGAAATGTAGCCTAAGCCCCTCTTGTGACGATAATAGCCCTCCGGTTTACCCTTTGGTACATATGCCGTTTTGACTGGGACACGGGAACCTCGATCGAAGTATAGACCTTCTCCGAGTGTGAAATCATATCCTTGTCTTTCCATGAGCTTGCGCGCTTCTGGACTGTACTTAGATAGATGTAAACCAGATTTGTCACCATCTTCATCCTCTCTTAGGAAATGATCTGGCACCGGACGACTTTCTCCTTTACCGAAGATCACTTCTTTTTGTCCCCCTATTTTGGCGGGAATAATCTGAGTTGTTCCGAAAGAGTGTTGGAGACGCTTCTTCGTTACATACGACGATCGGAGCGGCATACATAATTCGGGATTATCGTACAATCCCTTTATCACATCATCAAAAGACAAGGAGTACTCTAAACCATTATTTATTTCAGGTTCGGCAAGTTGCCAGTTACAACCGCCATCTGACGACTGTTCGTCGTCGAGATTGATTACAAAGGGTACAATGTCATTAAAAACAAAACCACCATTGTAATCGAATCCGGCTTCGGAATCAGCTTCTTCTCCGCTGTCCGTGCCTTGGATCGATGGTTCCGTGTCGGATTCATTACCATAAAGGAGAGAATCTGTGAAGTAGTTCTCGTACCCTTTGAATGGTTGCTTATCCGCGACCACCGTCCTAACTCTTCCATCAGTGTCGACATATTTCAAACACTGATGTAGAGTGGAGGGAACTATAACATTACTATGGATCCAAGGCCGACCCAATAGTAAGTTATAGGATGTCTCAGCATCGATCACGTAGCACGTGACCTCCGTCTTTAAATCGCCCATTTGGCACTTTATCCGGATTTTACCCAAAGGTCTTGACCCGCTGGTGTTGAATCCGTATATGACTGTGCCTGTAGACGCCAACTTGCTGACTGGAATGCCAAGGCTGTGCATCAGTCGAAGTGGCATAATACTCACAGCGGAACCCGGATCCACTTGGATTCGGTTAACTTCGCTGGAGCCAATGTACCCGACGAAGTACAGGGGCCGATCGTGGTTTGAATTCTTCGTCTGCATATCCTCTTTGGTGAAGGTGATGCAGGGGATGTTCTTAGCTGCCACATTGCACTGTTGGGGTAGCATATCCAGTTCTTCAGGAACTGGTTTGACCCTGGTGAGGAATGCTTCTGAATCTGTCAAGGCTTCCTGCAGGGCTTCTCTAGTCTCCTTGGATAACCGCAGCAATTCGTAAAGCGTTATCCTTGCTGGAATGTTGGCTAGCTGAGCCATGATGTCGAAGACACGTGGATTTTTCAAACTTCCCAGTTTATCTCCTCCAATCGGACGACTGAAGCGAGACTGCTTCGGGTTTTGAACCTCTTGGGATCCTTTGTCTTTCTGTTTATCTGCCGGCTGTCGTCGAACCTCTTCAGCCGGTTTGGGTATTGGGATCACCCCTATCTCTGTGAGAGTCTTGGCTGGTCCCTGTTTTGTCACCCCTAGCTTAGCTGCTTGTTCATTATGTGACGGATAGTTGAAGTGGTACTGATTCCCACTTCGGGTCGCAAAGACTTCCTGTTCCTCGTCGGAGAGTGGAAAAGCGGTGATCCTTTCATCATCTTCACCCGGGATAGCAGAGACTCCATAACAAGACTTCTCTTTCCCTTTGGACTTCTTCTTGGATGACGATCCAGCCCATTGTTCATCTTCAATTAGGTCGGGGTGCACCCAGAGAATTTCACCGTTTGGAGCTGTGTGTGGCACGAGTCCCTTTTGGCGCTGTCCGTGCGGATCGTCGTTCACCGTCTTCATCCCGACTTTGGTGACGCGCTTAGGCTCGAACTAATCTGTAGGTACCGATCCAAAACTGATGGAAACCGCGTTCGCTCCCACATTTTTGGCCGGTTTTGGAGTTATGACTCCTACATCGATCAAGGCCTGGATCTTGTCCTTGAGGTGGTAGCAGGACTTCGTAGGGTGGTGAACCGCTCTGTGATACGCGCAGTACCTCGGGTCTGTCACCTTGGTGGCTCCTTCATGATCCACAATCGCAGGCAGCTGGATTTTGTTGTTCTCTAACAGATATTTGAAGATGCCGGGAACTTCGTCATCTTTGAAGGAGTAGACTTTAGGAAACCTCGGCTCCGAAGACTTTTGCTTCTGAGGCCGTTGCTGCCAATGGGGCTGCGATTGCTGTGGAGCTCGCTGCTGCTGCTGCTGCTGCTGTTGCTGTTGCTGAGGTTGTAATTGAAAGGTTTGGTTAGCATCAACAGCGTTAACCTGAGCTTTACCTTTTCCCTTCTGATTGAAGTTCTGCTTTGGAGGATTTGTAGCCGGTTGGCCTCTCTCCGCCTTCTTCCTCCTGAGGAACCGCTCAGCTTGCTCGCCTCGGACCTTTAAGTCCTTCCATGTCTTGGATGGAGCTGTGCCCATTGCTTCCAAAACATCCAGCGAGAGGTTGTTGTGGCAGGTCTGGAGAATGAACTCCTCGCTGATCGGGTCCCGGCAATTCATCGCCTTGTTCCGGAACCTTTTGACGAATACTTCGACCAATTCTCCGTCCTTCTGCTTCTCATCGAGCAATGTCCCGATAGAGATTTCAGTGTCGTCGTCGAAGAAATTCGCAAGGAATTTGGTTTCCATGTCGTCCCAGCTATTTATGCTTCCTGGCTTGAGGCGACGATACCAATCGAAGGCAGCTCCGCGAAGAGTGCCAACGAATGACCGCACCATCAGAGGCTCATTGCCAGAGATGACTCCCAAGTGCGATTTGAAATAAATCAAATGCTGAGTTGGTGAACCCATCCCATTAAACGGCGTGAAGTTAATTAGACTAAACTTCGCCGGATATGGGATCGATTCCCACTCTCTTGGGTAGGGACAGGGAATGCCCGTCTTTTTAGTCTCTTGAGTAGAAATCAATGTGTTGATTTTGCTTTCGAGGTTCTTAATTTTCAGGCTTTCACCTGCGTCTTCGCTAGCATTATCGTTACCACCCCCTGGATTAATGGGAGGGTTATTGACGTTGCGAGCTTCATTTGTACCCTCATCTTCCAGGTTGTTCTGGTTGGGCTGACTTGGTTCCCCTTGTTGGTTCCTCAATGCTTGAAGCTGTTGGTCATGCATTTCTCTCATGTTCTGCATAGCCATTTGCATCTCGAACCTAAAGGTTTCTTGTTGTTTGGCCATGGCATCTTCAAGCATCTTGGCCACCTGCTCCGCGCTTATCATGAGCGACTCGCGGGGCTGTCCCTCACTGGACACTATATTATCAGACGCCACTGCTGAGCCAGCATCTGATTCTTCGTCTCCCGAAGGTACTCTCGTTCGGATTCTACCATACGTCGCGCGAATGATAGCCCCAGATTGTAAACGGGTCCTGGGTCGGGATGCTTCTGGAATCATCTCGGGGTTATCCTGAGCCGCTGTTCCTGTGCTGGTCATGTTGGCGGTGACCCTTGAATGTTCACCGTCCTTGACCCTTGTTCTTCGTTGGAAACGCCTGTGTCTTGGCCTTGGCGCTCCAGTGCTAAGTCTTTCGAACACCGATACTCTTTCGGGGACTGCCTTAACACAATTGCATTCAGACAATACCGCCCGAATGAGATTTGAACAAGGACATTGATTCCCGAACCTTCGAGGGCTCCTCTTTCTAGATTTGTTCGTACCCCCGGCACGATAGTACAGCTCATCTGTTTGGAGGTCAGAGCAACCTATCGTGTGTTGACACGATCTCTCAGGTATAACGTTGTCGTCATCAGATGACAACGTTTCCTTCTGAGGAACAATTGTCTTCTTCGGACCCTCCAGAGTCACAAGCCTCGAAACACGCCTTTGTGGGTGTGAATCTTCGGCGGGCTCTCGCACTTCTATGCGCAAAGTTGTGCGCTTGGGTGCCGCGGTTTGCTCCAAGTGTTGAGGGTTGCGGCGACCCCCAGCATGCTGTATTGGTTGGGACTTCTTCACTGGCCCCAAGCGTTCTTGAACTGGAGCTTTACCTCGTTCCTTCGGAAGTGGACCGAGGCGCTCCAAAACTGATCTTTTCTTCTGGGATGGTCCTGCGGGATCTCCCAGGGTAGTTGCGGCAATCACCGGCTGTTTGGATTGACTTGCCGGCGTCTGAACTTTTGGAGGCTGCGGGTTTTGCTCCTTAGCCTGAACCGCTTCAGACTTTGGCCTCCAAACCTTGCGAGTAGGTGGCGGCTTTTTGACCACCTCCTTCTGCAGCTTGCGACGGGCTTCCTCAGCTTTGGCCCGTGCTTGCGCGGACAACGCGCGGCGCTTACGGATGCGCTCCTCCAGCGTTGAGCGATTCCGTTTGACACGGACCCACTCCATTGTCGATGGTTTGGAGGAACCACCCTGCATTTGCTGTTGAGGTTGTTTGCCTCGTTTATTCTTCAGATCCGCATGATAGCGGACCCCGTCAACAGACTCCATGGCCTTGGCGAATTACTTCGCGAGGCGTTGACGTTGCCTCTGGCGGGCTCTCTTGGAGAGAGTCACCACGCCTTCAATGGCAGATTTGACCTTCTTTGAGGTCGGTAGGACCTCACTCAACGCAGCTTCGGCGTCGATTGGGGTGAGGTCGTCGTTGGTGGCTTCAGCTTCATCACACCAACGGACTTTTCTCCTGGAGGAGAACTTCTGGAACTTCTTGGACTTGGGGGAGGAGGCAGATCCGGACGAGGACACGTACTCCTCGTATTTCTGCTGGTCGAATTCGTACTCGACCTCCTCCACGACCGGGATCGAGATCCGCGGCTGCGACACTCCAGCTTCAGCAGCGAAGCTGGTGGCTCCCACTGTGGTCGCCAGATTGTTCAAGCGGGAAATTGCGTTATTCTTCATTGATGATTCTGTTACAACTTTGACAACA
>BQKN01056241.1:0-14859 GCA_022839385.1 Asparagus kiusianus
AATCACATCTCTTCCCACTATATGCTATAAAAATCAATTCTTTGTACAAAAATTACATTTTTGGCTCATCAAAACTCATAAAAACTATTTGAAAACGTTTAGAAACATAGGGCAAGGTTGGGCGAGATGTTACTCGCCTCTGGGGTGATGAGGAACTCCTGGATCTGCGAGAGAATGGTTCCCCTTCGCTGCGACGTTCAGATCTCGAAGAAAATCCTCCAAGTTCTTCCCCAAATCACCAAGAACAAAACTAGGGTTTTGAGATAGGGGAGAGGGTGTTCGCGGGAAAAATCGAATCTTTCTTCATTGATGTCATTGCACTCTCAGTAATAGTTTATCGATTACAAAGATCCTGTCTTTTTATAAGATCCGGTTACAAGAAATCAACAAAAAGTAAAAATTACAACTTTCCTTATTTGTCGAACAAATCACGAGCTCCTGTTTTGCGGTCGCTCGCTTTTGTGGGTTCTTCGCCTGCGCCGGGGTTTATCCGTTGACTAACGCGCGATCTAGATCCGGTCAGATCTACACGATTTGACGGGTGTTATTACACGAAGGAAATAACAGCCGGGGGGTACTATTTCGCCAAGGAAATAGTAGCCTTTAGTTCTCGGGATCAAAGGCCAAGCTTTGATCCGGAGTATTACCTCGTGTAGATCTCAGATCTGATTTTCTCTCTCGAACTCCTGCCTTTTGTGACGTGGATGCTCGCCAAGAACTAGATCTGAATGTCCAAGTCTTCAAGTCTTCAAGTCTTCAAAACTCCAAGGTGAGATCTTAATTCGGCAGAGTTTCGATTCCAAAAGTTCCAACCTCCGAAAATGAAACACCCTTGGCCTATTTATAGGCACCCAGATCTGTGCCTGGGCACAGATCTGGGCTGAGGTGGCTCGGCCACAAGTGGCCGGCCACCCTGGGTGGCTCGACCATGGCCGAGCCACCATGAGATGGCTCGGCGGCCGAGCCACCCTTGGGTGGCTCGGCCACCGAGCCACCTTCGGGTGACTCGGTTTTGGCCGGGTCTCTTTTGGTGTTGGTTTTGTCGTTGTTTTGTCCGTTGTTCGGTTCTGTGGTTGATTTGTTCATCTGGACTTTGATTTGGTAGTCTGGATCCTGATTTGGCAGTAAATCCGCCTTGGTGTTTGAGTTCGAAACTGATCTTAAATCGATCGTGATTCGTCCGAGTCCGCTCTTGGTTGGGTGACTCGTTGATTCCTCAACCTGTTAGCTTGATTCCGCACGCGAGTGGATTCATTCCGTTGTTTGCGTGCGTCGCCCGATGGTTGGTTTGTCGAATTGACGTCGTCGAGCTGTGTTAAGGGACCTATAGGTAGTTTTATACGCCTACAGATACCCCCTCCAAAGTATTTCAGCCTCATTCTTTTATTGAAGAGTCTGGAATGCTTTGGATATGATTGTCCCGTCCTTCAATTGGTTATGACGGGATATTTGGAATGGCTTCTATTCTTGATTCCTTTAGTCCTCCAGGCTATTCGGTGCTTTGTCGAATATCTGTAAGGATTCCGGTGCTGCATTCATTGTCTGACCGTCTGTCGGAATTTTGAATTTGAAGTCGATTCTCGATTTCCTGACTTTTTAGCTCGAGTTTGCTGACCATCGATTGTCGGTGTTGAATCATCATTTATAACACGCTGTCCGACGTTTGAGCTTCCTTGTGACGTGTTGTTCGGCGTCCCAGCTTCATTGCGACGCGTTGTTTGGCGTCCGACATAGTTTATACTCGTACGTCTTCTGGAGTATACACAGTTTAAGCTCTTAAGGAATTGGAGCGTGGCAGATATTTGAGTCACGAGACCAATTTATAGAATTGATGCGTCAATGACTCGTATTTATAGAATTTTTGGTAAATTCTCAGCTATCAACGGGTTTACTGAGCCTTTACCGACTACCGTTTGAGTCGGGCTAGCATGCGGATTATTTAAGTCCGTTCCGCATGTGACGTTAAGCTAAAAGAGTTAACCCTTTTAGTGCTACGATATTGAATACGTAGACTTCGTCTTTCTCCTGTGAAAAGACTAAACAGCAACGTGTATGAGACGTCGACTTAGGATTTTTGGCAAATCCTCAGCCTTCAACGGATTTGACGTGCTCTTACCGACTACCGTTTGAATCGGGCTTACATGCGGATTGTTTTAGTCCGTTCCGCACGTGACGTTGTGCTAAAGGAATGAAACCCCTTAGACTTTGTGCTATGATGTTGAATACATAGGCTTTACCATTTGTCACGGGAATAGGCTACCCGGCGACGCGTGTTAGGCGTTGACTTATCCCTACTTAGGCTTCGGGATGAGATACCCCAGAATCGAATTCTGGTGTCTTTTTCTGCGGAAAAAGACCAAACCGGCAACGCACGTTAGGCGTTGACTTTAGGATTTTTGGCTAACCCCCAGCCTTCAACGGATTTGATTAGCCTTTACCGACTACCATTTGAGTCGGGCTAGCATGCGGATTGTCTAAATCCGTTCCGCATGTGACGTTGTGCTAACGGAATGAACTCCCTTAGACTCGCTGCTACGACTTCGAATACGTAGACTTCGCCATTGTTACGGGAATAGGCTACCCGGCAACGTGTATTAGACGCTGACTTATCCCTACTTAGGCTTCAAGATAAAGGTCCCCAGAATCAGGTTCTGGTGTCTTTTTCTATGGATAAAGACCAAACCGGCGACGCGTGTTAGGCGTCGGCATATCCTTTCTTAGGGTTCAGGATGAAATTCCCCATGCGTGTAAGGCATGGATTTTGGTGTTATTAATAACAACCTGCCGCAATGTTGAATATGTGGGTGAGTGTCCTTTTCAACGGTTAAGAACTAACCGGCGGCGCGTGTTAGGCGCAGACTTATCCTTACTTAGGTTTTAGGATAAAATACCCCAGAATCGAACTCTGGTGTCTTCTTCTACGGAGAAAGACTAAACCGGCAGCGCGTGTTAGGCACAGACTTATCCTTGCTTAGGTTTCAGGATAAAATACCCTAGAATCGGACTCTGGTGTCTTCTTCTACGGAGAAAGACTAAACCGACAGCGCGTGTTAGGCGCAGACTTATCCCTGCTTAGGATTTGGGATAAACTTCCTAGGATGAATCCTAGATTGATAAATTTTGGAAAAAAATCGGTGCGGGAAAGGAAGTATTTTATATTCTATTTCTCGGTCTTCTTTTAGGGTAAAGGCGAACCCGAATACAAGGAAGGAAGAATTTTATATTCTATTCCTTGATTCTAGAAAGGAAGAATTTTATATTCTATTTCCAGCGCAAAAGAAACTAGAAGTGGGATCTCCACTTCGAGAATCTGGAAGATCTAGATAAACTTTCCTTTTATAGGATTGGTTATCTGATCGAAAGATGAGTTCTTCGTTTATCGAAGTGAAATTTCAACTTCGGTTATAACCATGAGAAGGTTTAACCAAAGAGAAAAGAAAGGGAGTTCTTTCGTTTATCGAAAGAGGACTCCGAACTGAAAGCGGACCTCTTGTTCATGGAAAGAGTCAAGAGGGCCAGAAGAACATTTTTGGTGGACTCATTGTCAATTGAAATTGAACAGTGAGGGATTTTGGGGGTGAAAAATGATTTTGGGTTATCCTCTAGAATATTAAGTGTAATATTCTTCAAGGAACTTCCCGATAAATGGGTTATCCCGAATGTACTAGGGATAGTACTTTTTCAGGAACTTCCCATTTATTGGCATTAATTGCCTGACGCCTTCTAGAGAGATAAGGCGGTATGCGCCGTTTGAGTAGACTGTATCTATCACAAACGGCCCTTCCCATTTAGGTTCGAATTTACCTTTCTTCTTGGAGTTGAGGATTATCGGTCGGCGAGCAGCGAGGACCAGATCTCCTTCCTTGAAGCTTCTTTGTCGGACTCTCTTGTTAAAAGCCCTAGATATCCTGGCTTGATAAAACTTAATGTGTTGTTGAGCTTCCAAGCGCCTTTCATCCAACATTTCAAGTTCTTCGAGACGTTTCCGATGTTGTTCTTCCGTCGTCATCTCCGTTGCGAGCGCGATCCGAAGGGAGGGGATTTGAATCTCCAACGGTAGCACAGCTTCACATCCGTATACCAACGAATATAGGGTAGCTCCCGTAGGTGTGCGTATGGTGGTACGATAAGCCCAGAGCGCTTCGCCAAGTTTATCGTCCCAATCTCGTTTGTTGGTCTTTACGAGCTTTGACAGGATTTTTATGATCGTCTTGTTGAAAGCCTCAGCTAATCCGTTCGCAGCGGGATAGTAAGCTGTTGACGAAACATCTTGAATCTTGAACTTGTCACAGAACCTGACGAAAGCGTTGCTTATGAACTGTGGACCGTTGTCATGAATGATCCGTCTTGGCATGCCGTGTCGGTATATGACATGATGCTTGATGAAATTGATGACGTTGTTCGTCTTCACTTCTTTAAGTGGAATTGCTTCAGCCCACTTTGAAAAGTAATCCGTGATTGCGAGAATAAATCGATCACCTTTGACCGAAGGGGGAAAAATAGGACCGACAATGTCCATACCCCATGTCTCGAATGGCCAAGACGTGGTTGACGTATGTAACCGCTCCGGTGGTTGGTGCATATAATTTGCATGTACCTGACAGGCGTGACATCCTCGGGCGAATTCGATCACGTCACGCACCATTGTTGGCCAAAAATACCCCATTCTTCTGATTCGATCATACAGCTTGGGACTAGGCTGATGCGCACCGCATTCTCCTTCGTGTGCTTCCTTAAGAACTTATTCTGCTTCTTCGTTCGAAAGGCATCGGAGTAGTAAATCATCATATCCTCGATGGTATAATGTACGGGTCTCGGTATTATAGAAGAATCTTGGTGCTCTTCGGCGGATTGATTCCCTTTCTTTTACATCCTCTGGTAGAATACCATATTGGACGTAGTCAATGATGGGAAAACGCCAATCTCGGGACTCAGACCCAACTTGAGTTGAGTTCACCTCCTTGGCGTTTATGTTTCTGTCATCTTCCTCTTCGATATCCATATTGTATATGGGTATGCAGAGTTGATGTGATCTTATTGTGACTAGCAGTTCAGTCTCGAGCGGCTGCGCAAGTGATACTGCTAGTGCTGCCAGTGCATCCGCATAAGCGTTCTGGAGACGAGGGATGTATTCGATAAAGAATTCTTCGAAAGAATCTGCCATTTTGATGGCTTCTTGGTGGTACGAGATCAGGTCTTGGTTCCTGACTTCATACTCTCCACGGACTTGATTAACTATCAATTGAGAATCTCCAAAAGCTTCGAGGTATTCGACCCCCAGCTCCTTGGCAAAACTGAGTCCAATGAGGAGCGCGTTGTACTCAGCTACGTTATTGGAACATGGTTCAGTTAATGAATAAGCCCGAGGCATCACATGCTTCCCCGGGGAAACTAGAATAACTCCGACTCTGGAGGAGACTCTAGAACATCCAGGGTTTATTGCCACATTAGCTGCTCTCGAGGCACCATCGAAGTATAATTGCCATACTTGTTGGTGCGATGTAATGTTAACCTCATGGGTTTCATCCGGCAAGTCATCATATACTTCTGCCGTATCCGCGGTCGGGTTTGCCGCCAAAAGATCACAAATTGCTTGTCCTTTGATTGACTTCTGCTGTTTGAAGTGCAAATCATACTGGGACAAGAGAAGTGCCCACTTCGCTAACCGCCAATTCATCGAACCCGGTTGAGTCATGAATACCCGTACCGGATTAACATTAGAAATGATGTAAATCGTCTGCCCAACCAAGTAATGTCGCATCTTCTGTACTGCGAATACCAATGCGAGACATTCTTTCTCAATCATCGGATATCGAGACTCGGTGCCTATCAAGGTCCGACTTAGGTAATAGACTGCCTGTTCGTGACCATTATCATCGTCTTGCGCTAATAAATCACTTATCGAATGGTTCATCGCCTTGAGGTAAATCAAGAACGGTTTACCTGATTTTGGTGCGACAAGAACAAGGGGATTCGTCAGATATGTCTTGATATCTTCAAGTGCTTTTTGGCAAGCATCATCCCAAATAAATGACACGCCCTTCTTGTTTAGCTTAGAAAATGGTTGGCACTTCCCAGAAAGATTTGAGATAAACCTCCGGATGTAAGCTAACCGCCCTTGTGATCCTCTGAGTTCTCTTAGATTTCTCAGGGGTTGCAATTCATGTATCGCCTTCACCTTATCGGGATCGATATGTATACCTTTCGTGGTGATAACGAATTCGAGGAATTTTTCGCTGGACATTCCAAGGAAGGATTTAGTGGGGTTCATCTTCAATTGATGGCTTCTCATGAGATCGAACATCGTCCTCAAGTCCTTGATGTGATCTTCTTTGTTGCGGCTTTTTACCACAAAATCATCAACGTAGCAATCAACCATTTTCCTGAGATGTTCTTGGAAAATCTTAGTCATTGCTCGCTGGTACGTGGCGCCTGCATTCTTTAGACCGAAAGGCATCACTGTGTAGCAAAAGACACCGAGTGGCGTTCTGAACGCTGTATGCTTCTCGTCATCTGGGTGCATCTTGATTTGGTTATATCCTGAAAAGTCATCCATAAAAGACATCCTCTCAAATCCGCACGTATTATCGATGATGACGTCCGTGATTGGGAGAGGAAAATCGTCTTTTGGACATGCCTCATTCAGGTTCCTGAAGTCGATGCAAATCCTGATTTTGCCATTCTTCTTCATGACTGGAACGATATTAGCTAACCAATCTGGATGTTGCTCCTCTCAGATAAATCCCGAATCGATCAATTTTTTAATCTCTGCCTCAATGGCTTTCATAATCTGCGGACAAAACCGTCTTTGCTGTTGCTTGACAGGTTTGGCATCCGACTTGATATCGAGGCGGTGCATTGCCACATTGGGGTCGAGCCCTGGCATATCTTCGTAATTCCAAGCGAAGACGTCAATATACTCCCTGATGAGAGCAATTAACTCATCCTTCTCATTTGGAGGAAGATTATCACTGACGAATATGGGCTTCGGGTTGGCTTCGTCACCCATGTTAACTTGAACTATTTTATCTTCAGTGGGTGGTTCTCTCTGTTCGAACCTATCACCGTACTGTATGTTCAGGTGGTGAACCCACGGGTCTTCCCACGTTGGCACTTGATCATCGTTCTCCATTGTGGATGGATCAGCTGTAGCCATGTTCACCATTAGGGCTTTGAATGCTTCCCCCAGACTTGTATCGGAATCCCATTCCGGGGAATCTAACAAGTACCCATCCTTAGCTTTGTTAGCAATTTGATCGATAATTCGCCAACCACATTCATCATCAGACGAGGAGACGTAGCCTAAGCCTCTTTTGTGACGGTAATAATCATCTGGTTTCCCTTTTGGTACATATGCCGCTTTGACTGGGATACGGGAACCTCGATCGAAGTATAAACCTTCTCCGAGTGTGAAATCATAGCCATGTTTTTCCATGAGCTTGCGCGCTTCCGGACTATACTTAGATAAATGCAGACCAGATTTGTCATCATCCTCATCTTCTTTTAGGAAATGATCTGGCAACGGAAGATATTCTCCTTTACCGTAAACCACTTCTTTCTCGCCTCCTACTTTGGCAGGAACGATCAGGGTTGTTCAGAAAGAATGCTGGAAGCTTTTCTTTGTTACATAGGACGATCGAAGCGGCATATACAAATCGGGATTATCATATAATCCCTTTATCGCATCATCAAGAGACAGTGAGTACTCTAAATCATCTTTTATTTCAATGTTGGCAAGTTGCCAGTTACAACTGCCATCTGACGATTGTTCATCGTCAAGATTGATTACAAAGGGTACAATGTCATTTAAAACAAAACCACCATTGTAATCGAATCCGGCTTCGGAATCAGCTTCTTCTCCGCTGTCCGTGCCCTGGACCGATGGTTCAGTATCGGATTCGTTACCATAAAGGAGAGAATCAGTGAAATAATTCTCATACCCTTTAAATGGTTGCTTATCCGCGACCACCGTCCTGACCCTCCCCTCAGTGTCGACATATTTCAGACACTGATATAGGGTGGAGGGAACTATAACGTTACTATGGATCCAAGGCCGACCCAATAGTAAGTTATATAATGTCTCAGCATTAATCACGTAGCACGTGACCTCCGTCTTCAGATCGCCCATTTGACACTTTATCCGGATCTTTCCCAAAGGCCTCGACCCGCTGGTGTTGAATCCGTAGATAACGGTGCCTGTGGACGCCAATTTGCTGACTGGAATGCCAAGGCTATGCATCAGGCGAAGCGGCATAATACTCACAGCGGAACCTGGATCCACTTGGATTCGGTTGACTTCGCTGGAGCTAATGTACCCGGTGAAGTATAGGGGCCGATCGTGGTTCGAGTTCTTCGTCTGCATATCCTCTTTGGTGAAGGTGATGCAGGGAAGATTCTTGGCCACTACGTTGCATTGTTGAGCTAACAGTTCTGCTTCTTCAGGTGCCGGCTTGATCCGAGTGAGGAACGCTTCTGAATCAGCCAAGGCCTCTCGTAAGGCTTCCCTGGTCTCCTTAGATAACCACAGCAACTCATACAACGTTATCCGCGCTGGAATATTGGCTAATTGAGCCATGATATCGAAGACGCGCGGAGTTTTTGAACTCTCCGGTTTATCCCTTCCAATCGGACGACTGAAACGAGATTGCTTCGGATTTTGAACCTCCTCGGGCCTTTTTTCTTTCTGCTTATCCACCGGCTGTCGTCGAGTATCCTCAACCGGTTTAGGAACCGTAATCACCCCCAGCTCCGTGAGAGTCTTGGCTGGTCCCCGTTTAGTCACCCCCTGCTCAGCTAACTGATCACTGGGCGACGGATAGTTGAAGTGGTACTGGTTCCCGCTTCTGGTGGCGAAGACTTCTTGTTCTTCTTCGGAAAGCGGGAAGGTAGGAGCTTCATCGTCGCCTTCTTCGAAGATTGCGGAAATTGCGTTGCAGGCCTTGCCTTTACTCTTTCTTCTCGAGGAAGTCGTCCACTGCTCGTCTTCAATCAGATCTGGATGAACCCAGAGGATTTCGCCATTCGGGGCTGTGTGTGGCACAAGTCCCTTTTGGCGCTGTCCATGTAGGTCATCATTCACCGTCTTCATTCCTACTTTGGTGACATGTTTCGGCTCGAACCATGTTGTGGGCACCGATCCAAAGCTGATTGACACTGCATTTGCTCCTACATTCTTGGCAGGCTTCGGGGTTATAACGCCCACATCGATTAACGCCTGGATCATGTCCTTGAGGTGGAAGCATGACCTCGTAGGGTGGTGGACCGCTCTATGGTATGCGCAGTACTTCGGATCCATCACCTTGCTAGCTCCTTCTTGATCTACGATCGCCGGCAGCTGGATTTTGTTGTTCTCCAATAAGTACTTGAAGATGACGGGCACCTCGTCGTCTTTGAAAGAGTACACTTTGGGAAACCTGGGCTCCGAAGATTTCTGCTTCTGAGGCCGTTGTTGCCATTGCGACTGCGACTGTTGTGGTGCTCGTTGCTACTGCTGCTGCTACTGTTGCTGAGGTTGCAATTGAAAGGTTTGGTTAGCGTCAACTACATTAGCATGTGCCTTACCTTTCCCCCTTTGGTTGAAGTTCTGCGTTGGAGCATTCGCCGCTTGCTGGCCTCTCTCCGCCTTCTTCCTCCTGAGGAATCGTTCAGCTTGCTCCCCTCGGACCTTCAGATCCTTCCACGTTTTGGACGGTGCTGTCCCTATTGCTTCCAACACGTCCAGTGAAAGATTGTTGTGGCAGGTCTGGAGGATGAACTCCTCAGTGATCGGGTCCCGGCAATTCATCGCCTTGTTTCGGAACCTTTTGACGAAGGTGTCGACTAACTCCCCGTCCTTCTGCTTCTCATCGAGCAACAATCCGATAGATATCTCGGTGTCGTCGTCGAAGAAATTGGTGAGGAACATGGTCTCTATATCATCCCAGCTGTTCACGCTACCTGGCTTGAGGCGGCGATACCAATCGAAGGCGGCTCCGCGAAGAGTGCCAACGAATGACCGCACCATCAGAGGCTCATTACCAGAGATTACCCCCAAGTGTGATTTAAAGTAAATAAAATGTTGAGTGGGTGAACCCATCCCATTAAACGGCGTGAAGTTAATTAGACTGAACTTCGCCGGATATGGGATTGATTCCCACTCTCTTGGGTATGGACAAGGAATGCCCGTCTTTTTCGTCTCTTGAGCGGAAATCAATGTATTGATTTTGCTCTCGAGGTTTTTAATTTTCAAGCTTTCACCTGTGTCTTCGCTAGCATTCTTCTGAGGTGGAAGCGTGGTGTTGTGACTAACCTCCTCATTGCCACCCCCTGCATTAACGGGAGGGTTATTGGCATTGCGAGTTTCCTCCGCATCCGTATGCTCAACTTCCTGAACAACCTGATTATGGCGGTTTGGTTCGCCTCGCTGGTTCGTCAGTGCCTGGATTTGTTGCTCATGCATTTCTCTCATACTCTGCATGGCCATCTGCATTTCGAACCTGAAGCTCTCCTGTTGCTTGGCCATAGCATCTTCAAGCATTTTGGCCACTTGTTCCGCGCTTATCATGAATGATTCGTGGGGTTGTCCCTCACTGGATACGATGTTATCAGATGCAAATGCCGAGCCAGCATCTGATTCTTCATCTCCCGAAGGTAATCTTGTCCGAACCCTACCGTAGGTTCCTCGAATAATAGCTCCGGACTGCAGACGAGTTACGCGACGGGGCACCTCTGGAATTGCCTCGGGTTGTCTTAAGCCGATGTTCCCTTGCTGGTCATATTGGTAGTGACCCTCGGAAATTCTCCCTCTTCGACCACCGTTCTTCTTCGCCGGAAACGCCTATGCCTTGGTTTTGGCGTTTCGGTACTAAGCCTTTCGAACACTGAAACTCTCTCGGGGACTGCCTTGATGCAGTTGCATTCAGACAGTACCGCCCAAATAAGCTTTGAACAAGGGAACTGAGTTTCTAGCCTCCAAGGACTTCTCTTTCTGGCTTTGCTCGTACCCCCAACACGATAGTACAACTCGTCCGTTTGAAAGTCGGAGCAACCTATCGTGTGTTGGCACGATTTCCCAGGTATAACGTCCTCGTCATCAGACGAGAATGTTTCCTTCTGAGGGCAAATTACCTTCTTCGGGCTTTCGAGAGTCACACGCCTCGAAACGCGCCTTTGTGGGCGTGAATTTTCAGCGGGCTCCTGAACTTCAATGCGCAAAGTTGTGCGCTTGGGTGCCATGATTTCTTTGTCATGTTGAGGGTTGCGGCGACCCCCAGCATGTTGATTCGTTCGGGGCTTTCTTAGCGGGCCCAAACGTTCTTGGATTGGAGCTTTGCCTCGCTCCATGGGAAGTGGACCGAGGCGCTCTAGGACTGACTTCCTTCTTTGGGATGGTCCCGCGAGATCTCCCGGAGCAGTTGTGGAAGTCATCGGTGATTTGGACTGATTCGCCGAAGGTTGAACTTTCGAAGGCTGCAGTTGTTGCTCCTTGGTCTGAACCGCCGCTTCAGACTTCGGCCTCCAAACTTTGTTGGTTGATGGCGACTTCTTGGCCACCTCTTTCTACAGCTTTCTACGGGCTTCTTCAGCTTGAGCCAGTGCCTGCGCTGATAATACGTGGCGCTTGCGAATGCGCTCCTCTAGCGTTGAACGGTTCCGTTTAACACGGACCCATTCCATTGTTGGCGGCTTGGAGGAACCATCATTCATCTGTTGTTGAGGCTGTTTGCCTCTTCTGTTCTTCAGATCCGCCTTGTAGCGGACTCCGTCAATAGACTCCATTGCCTTTGCGAATTGTTTCGCAAGGCGTTGATGTTGCCTTTGGCGGGCTCTCTTCGAGAGAGTCACCACGCCCTCTGCAACGGAAGATTTGGCCAGAGCAGATCCGACCTGGTTGGGAATTGGAGGGATCTCACCCAATGCAGCTTTGGCATCAAACGGGGCAAGATCTTCGTTGGTCTCTTGCACATCTTCGTACCAACGAATCTTTCTCCTAGAGGAGAACTTCTTGGACTTGCGGGGGGAGGTAGATCCGAACGAGGACGATAGGTACTCCTCGAACTTCTATTGGTCGAACTCGTACTCGACCTCCTCCACGACTGGGATTGAGATCCGCGGCTGCGACGCATCGATCTAGGCAGCGAGATCGTCGGCTCCCACTGTGATCGCCAGATTATTCGCGGGAAAAATCGAATCTTTCTTCATTGATGTCATTGCACTCTCAGTAATAGTTTATCGATTACAAAGATCCGGTCTTTTTATAAGATCCGGTTACAAGAAATCAACAAAAAGTAAAAATTACAACTTTCCTTATTTGTCGAACAAATCACGAGCTCCTGTTTTGCGGTCGCTCGCTTTTGTGGGTTCTTCGCCTGCACTGGGGTTTATCCGTTGACTACCGCGCGATCTAGATCCGGTCAGATCTACATGATTTGACGGGTGTTATTACACGAAGGAAATAACAGCCGGGGGGTACTATTTCGCCAAGGAAATAGTAGCCTTTAGTTCTCGGGATCAAAGGCCAAGCTTTGATCCGGAGTATTACCTCGTGTAGATCTCAGATCTGATTTTCTCTCTCGAACTCCTACCTTTTGTGACGTGGATGCTCGCCAAGAACCAAATCTGAATGTCCAAGTCTTCAAGTCTTCAAAACTCCAAGGTGAGATCTCAATTCGGCAGAGTTTCGGCTCCAAAAGTTCTAACCTCCGAAAATGAAACACCCTTGGCCTATTTATAGGCACCCGGATCTGTGCCTGGGCACAGATCTGGGCTGAGGTGGCTCGGCCACAAGTGGCCGGCCACCCCTGGGTGGCTCGGCCATGGCCGAGCCACCATGAGGTGGCTCGGCGGTCGAGCCACCCGCCACCTTGGGGTGGCTCGGCGGCCGAGCCACCTTCGGGTGACTCGGTTTTGGCCGGGTCTCTTTTGGTGTTGGTTTTGCCGTTGTTTTGTCCGTTGTTCGGTTCTGTGGTTGATTTGTTCATCTGGACTTTGATTTGGTAGTCTGGATCCTGATTTGGCAGTAAATCCACCTTGGTGTTTGAGTTCAAAACTGATTTTAAATTAATCGTGATTCGTCCGAGTCCGCTCTTGGTTGGGTGACTCGTTGATTCCTCAACCTGTTAGCTTGATTCCGCACGTGAGTGGATTCATTCCGTTGTTTGCGTGCGTCGCCCGATGGTTTGTTTGTCGAATTGACGTCGTCGAGCTGTGTTAAGGGACCTATAGGCAGTTTTATACGCCTACATAGGGGCTAGGGTTTTCTCAGATCTGGGGATGAGAGGGGTGATTTCGGGTGAGAGGGGATATATACGAACAGTTATATCCGACCCAAACCCGAACCAAAACAGAACAGACCCGAAACCTGAAAACTAGAAATCAGCGTATCAGTCGACTGATGTGTCGACCGATACCATCAGTCGACTGATGTGTCGACTGATCTGGAAAAATTCAGGTTTTGTGCATGTTTTGCTTATTTGCAAAACCATCGCACAAAACTCTACACCCATATTCTCATATCATCTCAAATAACTTGTTATCATGTACATCAATGACCTCAAGCTATTTATCATAAAAGAATTATTTATTTACTAAAAATTCATATATATTCATATAAAAATTACGAGGTTCTACATTCAGGCAAAGTCTAGTCTTGTAGGCGGACTTCAGAACATGTTGCGAAGAACGGGTCATAACTTTTAAACCGTAAGTCGGAATTGGACGAATTATATATGAAAATTGACTATCTCGACGAGACAGAACCGACCAAACAAACCCTAATGGGTTGGTTTGCTCTTGTTCGTTTCGCCAAATTCCTTACGGTTTGAGATATATTAGCGTTTTTTTTAGTTTTGAGCTTCTTTGCTAGGAATTAAGGCAATTTTTATTGCCTACAAACCCCCTCTAAAGTTTTCAGACCCAAATCAGGTTGTATGGGTCTGAAATACTTTAGATCTCAAAGCCTGGAAAATGAGCACTATTCATATGAAATGAGGAGCCTTCCAGCGAACTTGTCCATTATGGTAAAGTTGAACTCTTCAGACGCAACTAATGATCGCCATCTAGAATTTTTAGTAAACCCTCAGTTTTCAACGGACTTGACGTGTCTTTACCAACTGCCGTTTGAGTTGGACTAGCCATGCTTTTTTCCTTAGCATGGTAAGTTGTCGAGAAGTTTTTCTTAGGCTTAATGCTAAGATTTCTCCTCTATCCTTAGCCATTCAAGGCGTTGGATTAAGTGTTCGAGCATGATTATAACAGTTAAGTTGTAATCGAGCTTGGTTGTGTCGTTTGTTAAAACAATTCAGCCTAGTGTTTTGAAAGTGAGGCTCATCATATGGTAGGCCTGCGGGGTGTGGTGATGTCGTTGATGAGTAGTGATTCATCACATGGTAGGTCACTATTTGGGAATAAGGCGTAGATAGGGGCTCATCCCTTGGTAGGCCACTATAAATGAACAACGTCATTTGCAGGAATGACGGTGTGGAGGTAATCAAGTTGTTCAGTGATGTGAGAGTATAATGACTATGAATGGAATAATGACACATCGCATGGTAGGTCACTATTTTCGATCATTCTAAGGAGATAGAATATTCAGAAAAGACCAGATAGTGAATCATCGTATGGTAGATCACTATCTTGATCGAGTGACAAGTAGGTGTTCATCGCACGGTAGAACACTACTTGGCGAAGGAAATCAAATCGTTCAGTGACATGGGAGTATAACGACTATGATTGGAATAGTGACACATCACGTGGTAGGTCACTATTTTCGATCATTCTAAGGAGATAGAACATTCAGAAAAGACCAGATAGTGAATCATCGCATGGTAGATCATGTTAGGTCTCATGTTATGAGCCTACATCTTCTAATCTTGTTTTGAT
>BQKN01056242.1:0-13571 GCA_022839385.1 Asparagus kiusianus
TAAAGTACTCTTGGTCCTGCGAAGAAAGAACAATTTCCGAGTCTGGGGTATGAAAACCCCATGGGAATCAGAAACCTCCCAGCAAGTATGTAAAATGAGAAAATTATGCGCGTGTAAGTGTAAGTGATAGATAGATCATCATCGGATTCTTAATTGCTTACCACACTAGAGTTATCCCCTAATGGCCGTGTGCATGATGCTCCTCTATCACTTGAAGTCGATTCCGCCACAATGCGTTGAATCTCCTCCAAATCTCCTTGATGTGTTTCAAAAAGTTTTCAAATCGTGTAAGCACTATTAAAAATGAGAAAGTTCGTTAGAAATACATGGTTCAAAAGCATTATGCAAGAATTCTAACACTAACTTATTCATTGTAAACATTTTCTTATCATGATTGCTCCACTTGGATTTCTCCAATGTGGGCATAATATAAGCACAATCAATAACTTCCCATAACTCGATATTTCTAGATTCAATAAATATTTTAAATTTAGTGCACCATTGAGCATAAGGGAAATTTCTATATTTTGGAGCAATATTTGGATCATAGCCTAAACGAAATGCACCCATATTCATGATATATATGTGAATATATGCAAGCAAGACAAATGCAATCATAACTAGATTAGCACAAAAAAAGATAACTTGGATCTTTAACTCAAGGTGATTAGACCATAAATTAAAGAGCACCAAGCTCTGATACCAATTGTTAGACCCTAGAGGGGGGTGATTACGGTCTTATGCTAATCTAATCCGATTTTAGGCCAATTAAAACTATTAACAAGTTATCCTAGTAAGTATGAAATACAACAAGATATATGAGCTAGGATAAGCAATATGAACAAATGATATATCCTAGCAATAAGATACACTATGAGATATATGCAATGATATATATAAACAACACAAGGGTGAAATAAACAATAAACAAAACAAGAGTGATAGTGCAAATAAATAATGCAAACACACAATATGATCACGGAGTTCGGACCTTCCGTCCTACGTCTCCGCTCCCCACTCCCGGGGAGAAATCTACTATTACAACCCGGTTTGGAAGCCGGAACTTCTACACACTTGGTTTACAAGTTCACCGAAAACTCTCACAAACAATCACTATACAATCACACTATACACACTAAGTGTAGGTTTCTAGCCTGTGTCCTCCTCCTCAAGTGCTCGGATACAACCTCTCCCTAGGCTTGTCAACCGACACCATTCCTCTTGGATTCGACCCCGTCTCTCACCACACACTCCTCTCGGTGTACAAGTGTATTACAAGGTGAACCTCATAATAAGCACAATACAACAAATGATTGTTCTCTAATATGGAAGAGAACACAATGAAAGCTTACACTCAATTGTTACAACTCTCACCAACCCAAATATACTATGTATGAAAATACAATAAGCTCAAGTGGGTGTGTGTAAACAATAAGTGAATCAAATCAACTAAACTCAATTAAAATCTAGCATAAAGAAATTATGAACAAAACAATAAATAGCTAGAAATAGAGTTTAGAAATTCTTCTCTGAAAAAAAAGATGGAGAGGTGGATTAAAATGAAGCTCAAACAATGTAGATGATCTTCTCCACTTGTAAAACAATCTTCACAAACCAAACAAACTTTAAACCCAACTAAAACCCTTGTTAAAACTCTTTTAAACTTCTTTAAAATCTTTCCATTGGATTCCTCAAATAGAAGGGGTTTGAGGGTTTATATAGGAAGAGAAACAACAGCAAAAACCCCAAAGGAAAAGACCAAAAAGCCCAAGAATCAGAAATCTGATTCTGTACCCAATATAGCCGTTGGGTAATCAACGGTCGACCGTGGAAAACTCGCGGTCGACCGCGAGCAACAAAAAGGTAAAACTGGGCTCTAGAAAAACATCCGGTCGACCGTGGCGGTCGACCGCGAAACGCTCTGGACTGGATCAGGTCGACCGTCATGATCAACCATGAGCCATCAAAATACATATTGAGTCTCTGGACTCAAGGCGGTCGACTGTGGTGGTCGACCGCAAACTGATACTTGAAATTTACAGGTTTGAAACACTTTTTCTGATTTTAAAACCCTGTTTAAAAATATCAAATAAATTCAGAAAAATGTAAAACTTTGGGAAATGATTATAGACATGATAATACATATGCTACAAAATTTGGTTTTAAAAAACGACCTCCCAAATGAAAAATATCATCATTTTGCAAAATAGTCCAAAATATGAAAATGTAAACACATGTGTTTTGACATTTTAGCTTAATTATGTTTTGAAACTTTACAAAATGATTTTATAGACTTAAAGAAAGATATAAACTATTGTTATGAACTCTATAAACAATGAATACAGTATTTTCACAATATAATAGAATATGAAACATATGACTATGTATATGAATATATTTTTGTTTCATATCTATGAGATTAAACCAAACCAACTTATCCACATAAAAACAAACAAGTATGAATATAAATATTTATTTATATGCTTGTAAAAACTTTGTTTGTGGATAAACCAAAATCCAAAATCTATATATATATATATAACTATCTATATATATACATAGAAACCAATAAAATGTGTGTATATGATATTAAGCTTAGAGTGTTTAACATACATAATATAAAACCTAAACTAAATTACCCAAGCTTGATCTTGATCTTCGATGTAGCTCAACTTGGTATACTATGCAGATGAAGCTTGAACTTGGATCTTCAACTTGAGTTACATTGCTTCATTCCACAATTCCTCCAACCTCCATTGGATATGATCGTGAATACGTAATTTCATCCATCCTCCAACTTATTGTTTGTCTACAATAAATAAGAAAACACAAATACTAGACAAACAAAATTAGTGGTAAATTGTTTGTTAAACATCATCAAAACAAAGAGGCCAACACATGGTTAGTCCTGTCACAACAACTGTGAGACCAACTAAAGAAGTTAGTACATCGACATCTATTATATCCGGGATGCCTCCGTCTGTTCATGAAGTTGAAAGGGTGGGAACAGACGCAAAACATCCAACTGATGTAGCCTCGCCTAAAGATGGAGGATCTTCCATTACACTCGGTATATTTTTGCTCGCCATTGCTTTTGGATTCTAAGTGTCGAATATTTAATTAACTTTTCTTTAGAGTATTTACTTTTTTTGTCTTTATTGTGGCACCCTCTCAGTTATTGCTTGAGTCTATTAAGGCTCTAACATCTGATGAAGACCCGGACAAGACCTTTATCTGCTCAGATATTCAAAGTTTTGTCTATTTCATGAACCTTATGATCGATCGAATCCTTCATAAAGGATCACCTTTTGATGGCTTTAAGAAGTCACTCGATCGACATATATCAAGGATTAGAGAAGATGGATATCCTGAATTAGCTGATTTGATTGAAGAATACCTGGTTCAATTGAAGCAGCAGGTTGAAAACTTAAAGGATCATCAGAACAATGTCATTTCTTCTTATGTTTTAGCCCAAATAGATCTAAGACTGCAAACATGGCATGATTCAAAAAAATCGGTCGAGCTCGAGCTTCAAAAATTAAGAGACCGTATGACCCAGATGAGATTGGGCATTTCCAGGAAGGTGCAGGCTAAGGCCGATTTACTCCAACCTTTAGAATTACGTCGAGCCCATATAGCCCGCTTGGAAAAGGAGCTTTCAGAGGCCAAAGATGCTGAGGGTATCCTAGAGCTTGATTTGGCTGAAGCTAAACATGTTGAAATAGATTTACTCGGACAGCTAGAACTTTAAGAGAAAAGGCTCACTGAAACAAATAAGAAGTCCTCCAGGCTCAGAACACCAGCGAGGAATCCTTACGAGCTAATTTGAAAGCTGAATTTGAACAAGCTTATGCAGAGGCGCTCTCAAAACTCAAAGGACAAATCTGTAATTACAGGTTATGTTTAGATTAAGAACATTTCTCTTGTAATGACACTTTTCTTGTATTGGAACCTCTTTTTACGTTTATTTTCAAGTTTTCCTTATGAATAAAGTGAACTCTTTTGCTTATTGAAATTTTATTATGATTACTATTATGGTAATTCACCATCTAAAAACAAAGATCTCAAGAAGCTGTCTCCATAAGCCCAAAAAGCTATGGCCCAAGCCGGCTTGGTGGCCCAAAGCCCAGCCGAGAACAAATCAATCGACCCACCGAGCGACGAATCATCTTACCAATGCGAAGTGCGGGATCAGTCGACCCCTCATAATCAAGAAGACTCCTAAAGAGTCCGTCCGCCTCATAATCGAGACGAGTCTTCATGTATTCAGCTCGACCATCTACTCGGCCATCTACTCGGTCAGAAGCTCACTCGACTATCAGATTGACAAACATAGGGACGACTAGGAAACCAACCCGTCTCTACTGAGGGGATAAAATCTAACTCAGCTCTCTTCAGATATGCATCAATCGACACTACAATATTGATCAATCCCATCAAGATCTCAACTCTGACAAATCTCAGGCATAAACAGCTTACTCTGCTCACAAGTCACTTCTCAGATATAACTAAGATATCCCCTCCTGTGCTCGAATGACTTTCCTTCTAATTGCCAGCCGACATCTGTAAAGCAAAGAATAACTAAACAGTCAGCCTATCTTCCGCCATGCCTCATCTGTCAAAATCCAGGATATGTTGGAGATATCCTCTCCTGTGCTCAAATGACTTCACTTCCAATTGCCAGCTGACAATTGTAAAAATGAGAATGATTCAGCATACTGTCTACTCATCCCACCACCGCCCCCTGTGCGTAGTCAAAGCCAAGGGTTAGAATATCAAAGGGGAAGAACTATAAAAAGGAGGAAGGAGGGTAAGGACAAGAGGTTCGGTTTTTTCTACTCTCTGCTTCTTCTTCTTCTTCTCTTTTTAATCTTAACTCAAGAAAGAGGCTGGACATTCATTGAATTCGGGGGATCATTCCTTCCCTATTGACCAACTTTCTTTTTATTAATAACTCACAAAGAGTACCCCCGGAAAAAGACCTCAATGGTCTTGGGACTCTCTCTCAAACCCCACTCAAGCTCACCAGCTAACTTGACCGTCGGAGGTACCACGGGAGAAACAAGCCCTGCCCTCTTACGGGTTCGCTCTTATTGTTTATGCAGCAAAATCAGGAATTCCAATCTAAGAATCGGGCATAAAGTCGGAGGAGGAGTTGGCCCCATCTCTCATCCTCTCGCTCTTCGTCATCCGCGAACAGCTCTCATCGACTGCGTGATATCTGACATCAACAGTTTGGCACCCATCGTGGGGCCTACTTCCTTCTCTGAGAAGACATGCCGAATTCTGAGCAGGGACCTGATCTTATTTATCCTTGAAGAACACTATATTGCACTATTAAAGCTAAACAAAGCCTAGAATCACATCATTCAAGCTAAGAAGGATTAGCCTATGGCTATGAGGAGCCAACATAGTCGTAGCCCTTAAGGGCTTCAACATCTAACTGGGGAGTATTTGCCAAGTAGACCATCCACCAGAAGATGGACTCGTTACCAAAACCCTGAGAGCCCTCCTAAGAAAAGACACACCACTATGGTGCTTGTATGGCTTGAAAATTAAGCACATGCTTCTTATCACCACCACAGATGAACTCCCCCTCCTGGACAGCCAAGGAGCTTGGAGTCGGATCACAAAACAGAACCCCGCCTCCAATGAGGGTTATAATCAGATCCGATATCACTTGAGCTCCTATCAACAACAGCTCATTCGAGCTCAGGAGCAGTGATTAAGTCTGTGGCAGGCTCCTCGGATCATTGCCGCATTCTGAAGTGAGTTCCTACATTTTGAGGATGAAATAGCGGGAAAACTCGGAGGGCCACCTGATAATTACCTCCTTAGGAAATCCAACCCTGGCTCCTCGGCAGAAGCTCGAACCACCAAATCCAAACCAAGCACAGGTTGTTGAAGCATACGACTCGCACTCTCCCTACAAGAAGGTTCCTCCATTCACAGGATGGTCCAGTCATTGCTATTCCTTGAATCCCAAGGGGAAACTATGATCCCATCAAATTCCAAAGAACAAAGCACCGACGTCTAGGGTTTCACAAACAAAAAGCTCCCATCACAAAAGTTTTCCGGCCTCCTGTTAAACACAAACTACCGAAGGCTCAATCAACAGGACATTGGCCATACTGGGCAACCAACGGCGGTGAAGCAAGATCTGTTGAAAATCAACACATCCACCATCGGCCTGCAAATACCTCAACAAAGGCTCAATTTCAGAGAGGTCCTGGCCGATGAGATGGCAAATATGTCGACAACTCAGCGACATTTAAGGCCAAACAGCTTGCCCTCCAAAGAGAGCAACATCCGACTTCGGATATTCAATGACTGGCGACTGAGTGCCCTAAGTCACACAGTAATGAAGATGGTCAATAGAGCAGCGACTCACCCTCTTCAAAACAGGAATGTTCAAAGACGACAAGAAACAACCAAGGAAGTTTCGGTTCAGTGGTCTTGTCTCCCGCAAAAGGCAACCTTCAAAATACACAGGAGTAGAGAACAAGAATTCGACGCCATCCAGACGTTAAATATTAAAAAATTACACTCCATGATGTACAAATTTCAACAAAATGGTAATAAAAATAAAATAAAATATAGCCAAATCTTCAGGTTTCTAGGCATTCAACTTCTCAATCGGATCTAAAGGCCTTGGCTCCTCATCAGGGTAAGCCTAAGGCACAACGACTTCTCAGTCGGATCTAAAGGTCTTGGCTCCTCATCAGGGTAAGCCTAAGGCACAATGACTTCTTAGTCAGATCTAAAGACCTTGGTTCCTCATCAAGGTAAGCCCAAGGCATAATGACTTCTCAGTCGGATCTAAAGACCTTAGCTCCTCATCAGGGTAAGCCCAAGGCACAACGACTTCTCAGTCAGATCTAAAGACCTTAGCTCCTCATCAGGGTAAGCCCAAGGTACAATGACTCCTCAGTCGGTAAGCAAGACCTTGGCTCCTTATCATGATAAGCCCAAGGTACAATGACATCTTAGTCGAATATCAAGACCTTGGCGCCTCCTCAGGATAAGCCCAAGGCACAATGACTCCTCAGTCGGTAACAAAGCCCTTGGCTCCTTATCAGGGTAAGCCCAAGGCACAAATGGTGTGTTTGCGTCGAAAATTGATGTATTCATTGCGGTATTCATTACAATTTCAATCGTTACAATGAAAACAAAAAGATAGTCTTTTTATATGACTTTTACACAATGAAAACGAAAAAATACAACTCTCTTCAAACAAACGCAGAGATCGTTTATCGGTCTTCTACTTGCGTGGGATCTTTGCCTGTGCCGAGGATTTTGATATCCGTGGACCGCCTTAGATCTAGATCCGGTTGATAAAAAATTCAGCAGAGCTTCGCCTTCACCGAGGTAGTGTTTGATTTGAAGCGCTGAGATCGACCAAACGAAATCAGAACTCTTCTCGAGATCAAGACCAAGCCTGATCTCAAGGAACGATAGAATCGGACTTCAGATCCTTCGAATAGCTCCTTCTTTATGCTGAAGAACTCACCAAGATCTGTCCACCCTTGCTAAAATTCGTGCTCCTTTGACTCCTCAATCAGGCAGCACCTCGTCCTCTTGATAAAATTCCAGCTCGAAAATGGAGGCCTTTGGCTCGTATTTATAGGCCCCGGATGCGGTTATTTGGATGAGAACAAGTGATTTGACTCTATCTTCAGTTAACAACAGCTTAATCATGTTTGGGGATGATATAAGATCAGTTTAGATGCTTAGGAACCAACAAATCCCGAGAAAACAGCTTTAAAACCGTCAAAACGCATTTCGGGTTTGAGACTGCACAGCGCGGGTCGGACCGATCCGACCCGTGCTTGCGCAGGTTTGCCGAATTTTTCTTCTTTTCCGTTCTCTTTCTTTCGGGACTTGTCCTTTCGCGTGTTTGGTTCGTTTTGTTGATTTGTATGCTTCGCCGCAAGACCGACCGTCGAAAGCGCGTTGGTTAATATACACGTGTTGATCGATGCGTGCGGACTGATTGGCGTGCGTGCATTGACCGACGCACACGAGCTGGTTGACGTGCATGCGTTTGACCGATGCGTACGAGGTGATTTGACGTGCACGCGCTGACCGGCGCGCACGAGCTGATTTGACGTACGCTCGTTGACTGGCGCGCACGAGCTGATTTGACGTACGCGCGCTGACCAACGCGCACGAGCTGATTTGCGTGCGTGCGTTGATTGACGCTTACGAGCTCGTTGACGTGCATGCGTTTGACCGACGCGCACGAGATGATTTGACGTGCACGCACTGACCGGCGCACACGAGCTGATTTGACGTACGCGCGCTAACCGGCGCGCACGAGCTGCTTAGGTGAATCTTCTTGACTCGTCAATTCATTGCTTTGAGTTTCGTGTGGGCTCTCATAAACAATTTTAGACGCCTACATGGTGGTCGATTCCTTTGGCTCTCATTGACCATCATGGTCAAGACCTTGGCTCCTCATCAGGATAAGCCCAAGGCACAACGACTTCTCAGTCGGCAACAAAGACCTTGGCTCCTTATCAAGGTAAGCCCAAGGCATAACCGATGGTCAATTCATCTTGCTCTCATCGACCATCAAGGTCAAGCCCTTGGCTCATTATAAGGATAAGCCTAAGGCACAACGACTCCTCAATTGGATGCAAAGCCCTTGGCTCCTTATCAGGGTAAGCCCAAGGCATAACAACTTCTCAGTCGATAAGCAAGACCTTGGCTCCTTATAAAGATAAGCCTAAGGCACAACGACTTCTCAGTTGAATATCAAGACCTTGGCCCCTCCTCAGGATAAGCCCAAGGCACAATAACTCCTCAGTCGGTAACAAAGCCCTTGGCTCCTTATTAGGGTAAGCCCAAGGCATAACTGGTGGTCGATTCCTTTGGCTCTCATCCACCATCATGGTCAAGAACTTGGCTCCTCATCAGGATAAGCCCAAGGCACAACGACTTCTCAGTTGACAACAAAGACCTTGGCTCCTTATCAGGGTAAGCCAAAGGCACATCCCATGGTCGATTCCTCTTGCTCTCATCGACCATCAAGGTCAAGCCCTTGGCTCCTTATCAAGATAATACTAAGGCATAACTACTCCTCTGTCGGATGCAAATCCCTTGCTTCCTTATCAGGGTAAGCCCAAGGCACAACGACTTCTCAGTCGGTAAGCAAGACCTTAGCTCCTGATCAGGATAAGCCCAAGGCACAACGACTCCTCAGTCGGATCTAAAGACCTTAGCTCCTCATCAGGGTAAGCCCAAGGCACAAACAACTTCTTAGTCGGATCTAAAGACCTTGGCTCCTCATCAGGGTAAGCCCAAGGCACAACGACTCCTCAATCGGTAACAAAGCCCTTGGCTCCTTATCAGGGTAAGCCCAAGGCACAACTGGTGGTCGATTCCTTTGGCTCTCATCGACCATCATGGTTAAGACCTTGGCTCCTCATCAGGGTAAGCCCAAGGCATAATGACTCCTCAGTCAGTAACAAAGCCCATATCTCCTTATCAGGGTAAGCCCAAGGTACAACTGGTGGTTGATTCATTTGGCTCTCATCGACAATCATGGTTAAGCCCTTGTCTCCTTATCAGGATAGGCCCAAGGCACAACGACTCCTCAGTCGGATGCAAGCCCTTGGTTCCTTATCAGATAAGCCCAAGGCACAACGACTTCTCAGTCGGCAACAAAGATCTTGGTTCCTTATCTGGAATAAATCCAAGGCACAACCCTTTGGTCGACTCCCACAGCCACCTCTCGGCCTTAGGGGAAATTTGAAGACCTTACCGCTAAATCTACGGGTTGACATCTAATCAGAATAGGCCTTGCAACCACTCGCACTAAGGTACGATTCCTACAAACATGACAACCCATCAACATAAACTTCGATAAATGAGTTGTCAATCAGCTTGCTCAGCCAAGGCACAACCCTTTGACCAAGATTGTTGTGGCATGTCTGAAGGATGAACTCTTCAGTGAGTGGATCTCGGCAATTTACCACTTTGTTTCAGATCTGTTTGACAAAGACATCGACTGATTCTCCGTCTTTCTATTTCTCATCCAACAAAGTACAAATCGATAACTCGGTGTCGTCGTCGAAGAAGTTAGTAGGGAATAAACCTTCTATATCATCCCAACTGTTGATACTTCCTGGATTAGGACGTTGGTACCAATTGAAGGTGGCCCCACGAAGGGTCCTAACGAATGATTGGACCATCAAAGCCTCATTTTCGGAGATTGCACCCAAATGAGACTTGAAATAAATCAAGTGTTGAGTGGGTGAACCCTTGCCATCAAAAGGAGTGAAGTTAATTAGACTAAATTTCGGGGGGTAGGGAATTGAATCCCATTCCCTTGGATACGGGCACGGAATACCCATTTTCTTTACTTCTTGAGTCGTCATCAAAGCATTGACTTTGTTTTCAATCTCCTTCATTTTCTTTTCTTCATCCGTACTCTTTTTCGGGTGAGTTTGAGAAGGTTGCATAGGTGACTTGACCGAACCACCTTCAAAATTATCTTTATTAGGAGGAGGATCAGCAATGATAGTTTCATCCACCTCTTGGTAACTATCAACCTCAGTTATCCGAACATGTATAGTATTACGCTATCTAGACTCAACCTTTTGACTTGATTTCGGTTGTTGTAGATGTTGTTGAGCCTGCAAATCCCTTATATGTTACATCGTCAACTCCATCTCTGTTTTTATTTCAGCTCTAATCTCTCTCGTTGCTTAGCCAAAGCTTCTTGCAACATCTGGGCTAACTGATCAAGTGTAATTGTAAATGATTCTCTGTCTTGTCCTACACTAGACATCGTATCATTAGAAGCAAGTGCAGAGTTAGTATCTGAAATTCATCTTCTGAAGATATTCCTTCATGCATACTCTTATAATCTCTGCGACGGTTGGCTCTTTACTTTAATTGTGACATCTTTTGAGAAAGACCCCGGCCAACCCTTCCTCCTGGAGAGAAATTAGGATCAGAATTGGTGGAACATTGTCTTCTTCTGTCTGTCATATTGATGGTGACTTCAGGGGCATTTATCCTCTTGAACAGCAGGCTTCTTGCGGAAATGTTTTGGCTTGGGCTTTGATGTTTCGGTGGAAAGTCTCAGAAATACAGAAACTCTTGGTGGAACGGCTTTAGAGCAACTACATTCATACAACACTGCTTTAATAAGACTCTCACATACACAATGAGGACTTGTTTCTTGAACAATCCTCTTCCGTGATTTGTTTCCACCCTTGGTTTGATAGCTCGTCAGTATGGTGCCCAGAGCAACCTATCTTCTGTTTTTGTGTTTGAACCTTGTTGACAAACCCAGGATGACTTGTCTTTGCCTCTGACTGATCTAAGGTTATATGTTTAGATCCACCCTATTGTGAGCATGGAGTCTTTACAGGCCCCAAACAAGAGGAAATTGGAGTTTCCCCTCCTGGGATTGCTTTGTCCTGATAGGAGGTTATTTACGACCCCCAACGTAAGAATTTACTCGAGGTTCATTCACTGGACCCAAGCGTTCTTTAACAGGAGCTTTGACTCGATCATCAAATAAAGGACCGAGGCGATTTGCCATTGTGATCCTGAATTTTGACATGTCAGGACTAACCCATAGCTTCACTGGTGACATAGTAGATGTGGTTGTAGTAGACAGACCAGGAATAGATGTCGATAGAGTCGAAGGAGAGGCCTTGGAAGCTTCCATTTGGCCGAGACATTTATATGTGTCTTGGATACATCTCCTTTGTCCGAGACAGTTACAAGTGTCTCGGACACAACCCCTTTGGCTGAGACACTTATGTGTGTCTCGGGTGAAGTTCTTTCGGTCGAGACACTTACAAGTTGTATATGAGTCTTTCGCTTAGTAATATTCTGACACAAAGACTCCTTCTTTCCATTTCAACAGATGATTATGTTTGGTCTGCTACTTATCAGCGGTCCAGTTGTTTATATGAGGAAAAGACATACTACTTCTGTAATGCCTGGAGCTGTGAGGATCCCATCAAACCCTCCAAGGTTCTAACATGTATAAATGTCAGGATTGGATTAAAAGGATCCTTTGATCAGAATGAAGTATTTGTAGGTTTGTTGTTTTTCTTCCTCGGCCGGATGTAAGTTGTACTATGTTTACCCATGAATGTATTATTTGCACATCACGTTTGTAATTCTTTGAATAGTTTCATAGATAAATATAGTTCAAATCTGTATTCTTCCCCCAACTTCTTTGCAGTTATGCTTCTCTTTACCAGAAATTGATTGAAGGAAGGGGATGAATGATGATGCTCATTTCATGCCATTGAAGTTGACAACATATAAGAGTATTTTCTTTGACATTTCAACCTTGTTTCTACACTTACAATCATTTATATTTTGAGTGATGGCCCATAAGCAATAAGTAACAAATCAATAAAGACCTCCCTGTTTACTATCTAGAATAATATGGATATTTAGCACAACTCATTCACAAAGTTTGACTAATCTGTAATCAAAAATTAAAAAAAAAGAGAAGTTTGACTAATCTCAGGATTATCCAAACTTGACCAAAACCAAACCATTTGATTCCCAAATCATCTCATTGTCAATCCCACTGTTTTCTTTTTTTATACAGGATAAGGACTTTGCCTTCTAGAGGAACAAATAATGAGATTAGGAAGACAATACCTCAAGATATCTGATTGCAATCAATGACAATCACAAAGAATCGAGTGGAGATCCAGCAGAGTTTGGTGCTGAGATCGAACCTGAGGTCAAGCTGAGATCGGAGGTGGAGGAGCTCAGCCTGGAACTCCTCAAGTAATGAGGCCGAGATCGAGCAAAGATCCACCTTCTTCTTCAAGAAACCTAACTCACCAGTAGCACGCAAGATCAAGCACGATTAAAGGAAAAACTCTAGATATGATGGAAAATAATCAAAATTATTGAGAAAGAGAAGTAAAGAACAGGAAACGAGAGATCTAGACAGAGGAGAATCCTAAAATAAGGGATCGAGTGGAGAGGAGAGAATGAAGGAAGCGGAGCTCACCTTGGTGACGGAGGCGGCGTCGGGTTCGAGAGGTGGTTGAGGAGGAGGAGGAGGAGGAGGAGGGATTGGGGTCGAGATTGAGGCGGGGGGAGCTCAGTTGCGGATTGGGGATGGGATTCGGGTTTTAGGGTTTCGGTTTGGGGAATAAGGACGGGCGCGCAAACGGGTGAGTATAGACCGCCCATTTAGCGCCCGTTTAGTATTATTTAAAATGGACCCGTCCGGTTAAGCTCATTTAACTAAATGATGGTTTTGGACGAGCCAATTAATGGGTGGGCCGGGTGGGTAAATGGGTATGGGTTAAAATTGACATCCCTAGACGTGGTCAACCACGTCCTTTATCATGGTTGGACAATAATATCTCATTCTTCTAAGTCGGTCACAGAGTTTTGAGACCGAGTTGATGTGTACCACATGTCCCATCGTGCGCTTTTTTAAGTGCCTCTTCCACTTCTCTACTAGATAGACAACGGAGTAATAGGCCATCATACGAACACCGATACAATATTTGTGTCGTAGCGTTGTAGTAAAATCTCAATGCTCTTTGCCGAACTGAATCCCTTTCTTT
>BQKN01056244.1:0-21040 GCA_022839385.1 Asparagus kiusianus
TTCTATTTAATTGGGCTTTCTAAGTGACTATTTAGCGAGTTTTGGGCCAATAAATCCCAACCCAATTGGGCTTAGGTAATTAAGTATAGAGATACTCCTTGGGCTTAATTACTCAGTCAACTTAGGCTTTATAAGATAGAATCACCTTGAATTCAAGAGTATTAAAAGCTTTTTTTTGTGCCCATTTTCCGCATTCTTCTTTTATAAGGTTAGTTTTTTTTAATATATATATATATGTGTGTATGTATATATATAGTCTGAAAAAAATGTGTAAATCAAGATAACCTGGAAAAAAATATTTTCAACGCTAAGTTAAGCATGCAAAAATTTTATTATTTTTAATTAAAAGTCTAAGTTAAGGCTTAGGTAAAGTATACTACTTTGAAAATTATTTCTTAAGAAATTTATTTGGAGTTATCATAAAAGGTGAACTTGAGTATATCACTAACTAGGAATTAGAATAATTAAAATCTATCAATTAGATCAATTATTACTTAACTCTATTAATTGGCAAGTTTTTTTTACTTAAAACTAACAAAAGATAAATGCTAAAAAAATACTGAAACAAAATACTAACTAGGAAAATATAAACAAAAGGCTAACTAGCTTACACCCTTACACCCAGATTTTACAGTGTCCTTAAGGCAAATACTGACAATAATATCCAAAATATCACAGTTTAATGAGTACATGCCAAAATAAAAAATCAAAGACTGGGTAAAATAAAAAGAACATCCCTCACTGCTCATCTCCTGATAGATCGGCATCCACATCATCAGCGGCAGCTGCTGAACTCGGTCCCACCTCATCCTCTCCTGGGAAATCATCTGGCTGAAATGGTGTGATAAAACTATAAAGCTCAGGTGGAGGTCCATCTGTATTTCCATGTTCTCTCTACCATCCTCTCGCCAAATATGTCAAGGTCTCGGTTGAGTAGCCTATCTGACCATGTATCTCGTGCATCAGACGCTGCATCCTGTGCATCTAAATCTGCATCCTGTCCATACGACTCCGCATCCTATACATCTCCTCTCGAATGGGGTCATGTGTATCTGACTGGTGCTGAGGAGGCTCTCAACCTGAAGGACCGGACTTGTCTCGCCCTGAAATGCTCCTCCTCATAGTCTGATCATTTAGTAACCCCTTCTCTGCTTCTAACCTATCCTCTGCAAATACTGGAGCGTGAAATCTATGGCAGAGTCTAGTGATGAAATAGGGGTAAATGAGATGAGTTCGTGATGCAGACTGTGTCTTGACCCAATCCAACACACCATCCACTGATGAGCGCATCCAAACAAATATAATATTCGCTACATCAAACCGCTGACCAGTGGCTATCCAAAAAAAGAAGGAGAATATCGTGGGGGGTAATGACAGAGTATGCAGTGGTGGGTTTCAAATCAAAGTGCAGGAAAAGATTAAGTAATTTGTATTCAGGTTTGAGATTTCCTGAACCGAAATTAGATGTAAAGATCCTCCCACATAAGGTTGTAGACATGTTATTGTATTCTGGTGTACCAGGTTGTAATGTGGAGGCTAAGTGGAAGTAATCTGGTACATCAGTGGATGGTTCTGCAAGATCAACGGTAGCACGGGTAGTGAGAAGATCGAAAATAACCCTAACACCCCTCATTACAGAAAAAGCTGAAAATTCTATATCTGGATCAATTTCCCATCCAGAATAGAACTCATGGACTAATGAAATGTTTTCTTTTTCTAGGGTTTAGTCATCATGCTCCTAAGACCTACTGAAGTTCACATGATGATTGTGGATTGATCTGTAAAGCACTCATCTGAAAACCTCTCTCAAAATGAACATTAAGACCCACAATTCTGGCCAAAATTGTAGGTCTATCTATATCGGTATCAAAAGGTTCTTGAGAAAATGATGAACTTGCTCGGGATTTCTTTTTGAGGGGGCATCTACAGCAAAAAGAAAGAAAAGAAAAAAAATAACATTTTAATAACAAAATCCCAAGATTTTTTTCTTAATTTTTTTAATTAAATTTTTTAATTTTTTTTAGAATTTAGTTACAAATTGTTCAACATGAGTTAATTTCAAGTTATCAAAATTTTATTTTGTTAATAAATTTTCTCAAAATTATTCTTTTAGAACAAAATTGTAAAAATTTTGATAACTTGATCGGTGAAACATGCATGTTGATATGACAGTTATAAGCTAAAACTTACAAATGTTGAATAAAACATCCTCAATTATCCGATATAACTTTTTGAATGTGAGAAGTACCCAATTTAAACTTTTATTTGACCAATTACTCAAATTTCATAAGTTGAACTTTGAATGTTTGAATTTCCAAAATTTACACAAAACACCCCAAATTCAATATTATATTTTGCATAACCCCCCCCCCCAAGAAACTTTGGATTTGCATAAAACACCCTATTTTAAAATTTTTGATTTTTACACAAACTATTCTCTTTTTTTTTAGATTTTTGTACAAGATATCCTCAATTGAATTCCAAGTTCAAATTTTTGTGTTTTTGCACAAAACCCCTCAATTCATTTTCGGAATTTGTACTAAATCCCCAATTAAACCCTCAATTTGACAAATTGGTCAACATTTCATCATGAACCAACCTATCCATGATTCAACCACTAAATCATCCATGTACACATTCAAAAATAAAAAAATGACATTACAGGATCAAGAAGAGAGTATACCTTGGGGAGATGAGGAAGAAGCCCAAGAAATTGAAGAAAAATCCCTCCAAGTGGTCTTGATTCCATATAAGTTTGATGGGTGAAATTAGGGTTTTAGAAAGGGGGAAATCGGGTTTGGGAACAAAGAAAATGAAGAGAACAGAGGAGAAGGGCCGGCCTCAGATTTGAGGCAGCTGGGTTAACGCATTGATGCCGGCATCGATGCCCAAGACTATTGGGCTAGCAAGCCTAAATGCTGTTAACTTGAATTTTTATGTTTTTATTATATATATTTTTTTGTATGGGCTAGGTTGGTTGTATTGGGCTGTGAAAAGTAAAACAAAATTATCTCTTTTATTACTGGGCCGCTACTTATTTTATATTAAATTTTTTTTTTTCAAAGCCCATGTTACTTATTCAAAGTTTTTTTTTGTTTTTTGTTTTTTTAAGTGAAATAAAAACATGAAAAAATGTGTGTGTGTGTGTGTGTGTGTATATATATATATATATATATATATATATATATATATATAGAAAAACAAAACGAGGAAATATGTATATATATCTATATCTTTTTCTTTTCTTTTTTTAAATTTTTATTTTTTTCTTTAATTTTTTTATAAATAATGTTGTTCATGGAGAACCAACATCTCCTACTCTCCGAGCGTAGAAAATTCTATAATGGTTTAAGATGTTGACCATTAATTTTGAAAATGTCACCATTTTTAGGATTTTCTATCTTGACAGCCCCATGTGAGAAAACTTGTTCTACAATAAATGGACCTGACCATCTCGATCTCAATTTTCCAAGAAAAAGATGTAATTTTGAATTGTAGAGCAAGACCTTTTGTCCCGGAATGAAATTTTTTCTTAAGATCGAATTATCATGAAAAATCTTTGTTTTCTCTTTATAAATTTTTGAGTTTATATATGCATCGTTTCGAATTTCTTCCAACTCATTTATTTGGAGCAACCTGGTTTTACCTGCCGAGTCTAAGTCAAAATTCAACTGTTTGATAGCCCACATTGCTCGATGTTCCAACTCCACTAGTAGGTGACAAGCTTTCCCAAATACAAGTCTGTATGGCGACATCCCCAAATTGGCTTTGGAATCTGTTCTATATGCCCACAGAGCATCACATAATTTTACAGACCAATCTTTTTTGTTATGATTAACTGTTTTATCTAAGATTTGTTTTATCTGCCTGTTTGTGACCTCTACTTGACCACTGGTTTGGGGGTGATAAGGAGTTGACAATTTGTGTGTGATTGAATATTTCCTCATCAAAGCCTCAAAAGAACGGTTACAGAAATGTGTACCGTTATCGCTAATGATCCCTCGAGGCACTCCAAAACGTGCAAAAACATTCTCCTTCAGAAACTTGACAACAATCTTGTTGTCATTATTTTTGCAAGCTACGGCCTCAACCCATTTTGACATGTATTCGACGGCTACTAGAATGTAAACATTTCCAAATGAATTTAGAAATGGACCCATGAAATCGATACCCCACAAATCAAAGAGTTCAACAGATAAGATGGATTGTAAGTGTGACGCCCCTGGGTTCACACAAGGCTGCAGTCCAAGGTGAAACCAAGAATATCAAACCTGCCATGTGATGCGGCATAAACATGCACCAAAAAGGTTGCAAGTGCACAACCGTGTCAAGTTATAGTATTTAAGATATCGATCCCACGAGGAAGGTGTTTTGTAGGAGAAAATATGAAATCGGTTCTTATGTTGTGTGCGTGACAAATAAGATTGATAAGTAAATGTGATTGTGAAGAGATTGAGAGAGTGAAAATGGTGTGTAAATAGGTGCAAAGTGTAAGTGAGAGTGGATTTGAAAAGAATGAGTATGATCAATAAGGTGAGAAGGAAAGAAATGAATAAAATCAAGAAACAAAAAAAAATTCAAGAATGAAGAACAAAATTTTAGAATAAAAGAAAATGCAAGAAAATAAAGATGGTGGATTCAATTATAGATATGGGTAATCTAAAATTGAACCCACTTCTTAGAAAAGGGTGATTCCCTAGAGGGTTCTAGCCTAAAGGCGAATCAAACAAAATAAAAATAAATAAAAAGAAAAACTAAACCCAAGAGGGTTCTAGCCTCAAGGTGAATAGTGTAAGAAATAAAAATCTAACTATAAAATAAATTGCAAAAATCTAAACTACAAAATAAAATTGCAAGAATTAAATGCAAGAAAATAAATCTACTCTATAAGCATAAAATAAATCTAATCTATGAGCATGAAATAAATCTAAGGCAAGAGGGTTCTAGCCTCTTGGCTATTTAACAAGAAAATAAAATCTAACTACAAGCATAGAAATAAATCTAAACTAATAAGCAACAAAAGAGAAAAAGAAAAGAAATGCAAACCTTCAAATAATTCTCCATCTTCATCTTCATCTTCATCATCCAATAAAGAGAAGAAGAGAAAAATTTAAAGTGGTGAAAAAATTATTATTATTAATTGCAACTAAAGTTACAATTTTGGAAGGCCTTCTCAATTAAGAGTAGCCCTCCTCTCCAAAAAGAGTTACAAAAATTTTCACACCTCTAACCCCTCACTCTCTACCCCTATTTATAGTAATCTTCAATGAATATGAGCCATTGGATTTGTCTTGAGCCCCAAGTAACAATCTCCACCTTTGATTTATTTGATTTTCAAAAGAAAATCAAAATCCAATTCTTGAGCCCATTCAAAATTCAGCTGCAGCATATCAAGTCCGGTCCATATCAATTAATGAGAGCTCACAAGTCCGACCCATATGAGATCATGAAAGCTTCAATTGATTTTCAAAACAAAAGGAGAATATGCAGCAACCCAAAGCAATGGAGCTTCATTTGATTTTCTAAGTCCGGTCCAACTCCACTTCATTTGATTTTCAAATGAATATTCGGCCCACATTCAATTAAAATCCAGCAGCTTCATGGTCCATGTCCAATTCCAAAGCATTTTCAAAACTAAATACTCAAGCAAGTCCAGCCAAGTCCACTTGTGTCTAAGTCCGGCCCAATCACATGCTTTTCTTCATTCATTTAATTTTCGGCCCATAGCAACCAAGTCCACATTTCATGCGATTTCCAAGCCAAGTTCGGTCATTTGAATTAATGCAAATCTTTGCATAAAAGCCCGATTCATTCCACTATTTGCATCCATGTCCAAGCATAGCTTCCTTGGTGTATTTTTTTTATGGGCTTTGCTCTTTGGGCTTCAATCATTTTCCTCTTTTAAGTTTTTGCTTCATGGGCTTCTAAAATGCTACAAAATAGAGAAGAGAGATTTAGAGGGTTTTTACATTTAATAATATTTATTTATATTTTCATTTAATTATGTAGAAACTAAGCTAACAACAATTATTAATGGTATATTTATTAATGTAAAATAGATAATGAGGGTATAAAATTGTAATAAAATGTGACTATCACCATGCACCACACCGTACAATAACATGTTTTATCATCACAATTAACATCTATCTAGTAGAGTCAACAATAGGTGTAGGTACAAAAGCAAGTAGAAGATAATACAAGAAATAACTGATGAAATGATAGTGATCACATTAATATCTCATCATCCAACATACAAGAATACATAGTCAATGTCTAAATAGATAACTGGAATACTCAACAAGTTTCAAATACAAATATTCGACAAGAGGAAATAAGGCACACAGCCTTTACAACATCTAGAAAATGGTCCTCAAAATGTCAAACAAAACTACAGTGGAGCTCCGAAATAAAACATAGCTAAAATAGACAGCTGAACACTAAAGTGTGTCGCCATCAACCTGCGACTCTCCGGGCTCTTGGCTCGTGACCTGAAAGGGGGAGGGGACAACGAGCGTCAAAGCGCTAGCGAGCAACATCACAACCAACCCCAAGAGAACAGGGCTCGTTGTATAAGAAAATATAGATAATACATAATAGATCTAAAATCATTGATCTTACTAAAGGAGATTTTAGTATTTAGAAATTTACAACACGAGTATAGGTACGTTGAGTGAAATAATCCAAACAAGGAAACCCTCATATATATACCTTGTATCTCAAATTGTAAATCCCTAAACACCAAACCCGAGGTTCTAGTACAGGAACAATAATAAAAGAAATACAACTAATCTCAGAGCATATATACAGTGCCATGTCATAGCCTACATGAGTATCATGTTATTACTTACATAATTGTCATGTCATAAACTCCTGCGAAAAAAAGTCATATGTCATATACAGGGTTAAGAAATATGTCCGATACAGGAACTAGATATCGTGGTTTTCAAACACATGGAATAAGTAATTCCCACCCCCACACCTAAATTTTGCATTGTCCTCAATGCAAACTCTATGATGCATAAAGTAAAGCAGATAAGAAGTGAAGCACTTACATTTGGTCCGCTGATAAAAATCTGTAATTACCTTTGGTCTGAGGAGGATGAAAACAAAAATTTATTCTTCTTTCTTTTTTTTCTTCTTCTTTTTTTTCTTTTTTTTCTTTTTTTTTCTTTTTTTCTTTTTTCTTTTTCTTTTTTCTTTTTTTCTTTCTTTTTTTTTTGAAAACTGAATAAGAAACTCTCACATGAGAGAAGAATAAATTCTTTTTATTATTCTGAAATAAACAAAATAAACAATGTAGAATGAAATATTCAACATGAAGAGTTCCTGTTCTACATTGAATCCTGCCTTACTGTTAAAAATTCTTCCCCGGATTTTAAACAAATTCAGAATGATATAATCAATAATGTGAATTTTAAGCATTTCGGGGTGTTCAATAATTCTTGCAACAAGGTAAGGTAGGGATTATTGGTGTCATGCATTTTGTATTTCTTAATGAACTTAGACTCTTGTACTGTGAAGTTTTGTTTTCTAACAACCAATTCTTCTGTAAGTTCTAAAAATTTGGTTGTTGATTATTCTCCAAGAATCTAAGTTCATCAAGAAAGAGTTCTTCAAAATTTAATTCAAAGCAGCAATTGTTTAACACAGTTTTATTATTCTCAAGGACCTGATCTGCTTCTTCTAAAAACTCTAACTCTTCATCAAAAATTTCCTCAAAACTCAAATCACACTCTTTTTCTTCTTCTTCTTCTTCTGATCTTTCCTGAATGTAGTTTATTTCTAGAGGCTGATTATTTGGTTGGTCCCCTGGATTAAAAATGTTGAGATCAGTAGTCAAATTCCCAAAGGACAGTTTCATTTGACCAGTTCTACAGTTAATGAGAGCATTAGAAGTGGCTAAGAACGGTCGTCCTAAGATGACAGGTGTCTGTCCTTTGGGATTGGAAACAGGCTGTGTTTCCAAGACTATAAAATCTACTGGAAAAATAAAATCTCCAACCTTAATCAGAACATCCTCTAACTCACCCATAGGGACCTTAACAGATCTATCAGCCAACTGTAAGGTGCATTTGCTTGGGTTCAGTACACCTAGACCCAATTGCTGATAGACTGAATATGGAAGCAAATTGACACTGGCCCCTAAGTCTAAAAGCGCCTTATCAATGTGAGTATTACCAATGATACATGAAATGATGGGGGAACCTAGATCTTTACGTTTCAAAGGTATGGGATTTGACAGCATTTCACTGATATTGGCGGCTAAAAAGACTTTCTTTGGAACATTTATTCGCCTCTTCTTAGTGCATAATTCTTTTAAAAATTTAGCATAAGATGGAATTTGTTCAATTACATCTAAGAGAGGAATGTTGACCTTAACCTGCTTGAATGTCTCTAGGATTTTCTCCTCCTGAGGAGAGTGTTTCCTAGACCTGAGTCTATCTGGAAAGGGAGCAACCGGTCTAAATCTATCAAAAGCAGGCTCAGGTTCGGGTTCAGGTTCTTGGTCATCTGAGGGGAGTGATTGTTGAATAGATTCATCAGAAGGAGAATGAGAAGAAATTTGTACAGGATCAAGAGTTTGACTTGGAGGAGTTCTCACTTGATTATCGACCTGTCTACCTGACCGAAGTGAATGGATTGCATTCACTTGAGCTTCATAGGATGAACTGCATCCTGTGTTATTAGGGTTAACCACGGGTTGACTTGGAAATTTTCATTTCTCTCTTTCACTCACGGCACTAGCTAGTTGACTAAGTTAGGATTCTAATCTAGCTATAGCTTGAGTGTTGGAGTTGAGCATTTGTCCGGTTGATTGCATGAAAGAATTTAGCGTGCTAGACGTTTGAGTCAACATATTCGTGGTTTGACTAGAGGCCTTAATTATGGTTTCTAAACCCCTTTCCAAGACATTGAGACGTTTATCTTGATCTGGATTGTGAGGAGTCTGAATTACAGCTTGATGAAGAGGAGACTGATTTTGATACGGCAGATTGGGTTGTTAAAATTGTGAGTGAGAATTAAACGGAACTGTGTTTCCCCTAGGAAAATGTTGGGTCGAAGCGGGAGTGAAGTGTTGAGTTACGGGAGAATTTCCTTGATTCCATGCAAAGTTGGGATGATTTCTCCAACCTGGATTATAGGTTGGAGAAAATGGATCATTTCTAGGGTGCTGGAATGCAGCGTTCATCTGTTCTAATGAATTGTTGTTTCCTAGGAGAGGGCATTCCTCTGAAACGTGGGTAGGAGACTGACAATTATGACATCCTGAGGCAGAAACATGATTGATTTGAGCTGTAGCTCGTTCCTTAATTTCTAAAGCTTCTAACCTTCGCAGAATCGTCGCCATCTTCACTTCAGAAGCAATGTTTGACTCTAAGGAAAGACCACAAGACTTAGATTGGGGAACTGATGAAACCCTATCATCGCACTGTTCCCATTGCATTGTTTTTTCAGAAAGACTCTCCAAAAACTCCCAAGCTTCATCAGCATTTTTCCTCATAAAATCCCCATGGCACATTGATTCTAAGGAAGTTTTTGCAGAATAATCAAATCCCTCATAAATTATTTGGCACAATCGCCATTTTTCTAAACCGTGATGAGGACATTGGATGAGAAGATCTTTAAATCGGTCAAAATACTTCCAAAAAGGTTCTCCCGGGATAATTTTAAAGTTTTGAATGCTGTTCCTAAGCTTTACCGTTTTATGAATAGGGAAAAATTTCTTAAGAAAAACGGTAACAAATTCATCCCAAGTTGAGATGGAATTTGTTGGTAAGCTGTACAGCCATTTTTTAGCTTTATCCTTAAGAGCAAATGGAATAAATCTAAGCTTAACCGCATCTTCATTTAATTCTCTCATTTTAATCATAATACACACTTCCTCAAATTCCGAAATAAAAATATAAGCGTCTTCTGTTTCATTACCAAGGAATTTGGGAAGCATGTTTATGTATTGCGGTCTAAGCTCAAAATTTATTCCATTTGTTTCGGGGAGCCTAATGCACGAGGGGATTGCATTCCTAATGGGATAGCACATATCATGAAGAACGGGTGGATTAGGATGCTCCATTTCTATGATTGGTTCAAAGCGAATTAATCGATGTGTATTATCCCTAATCCACTGTTGCATACACCAAAATATTTTTTTTATTTTTATTTTTTAAAGAAAAGAAAGAAAATTAGTTTTTTTTTTGAGAAGATAAAGAAAAAGAAAAATCCTAACTAAAACAAATCAAAGCAATCACTTTTCAATCAACTCTAATTCTAGGGTTTAGCCTAACTCCACTAGACCAGCTCCTAACCAAAAACTCCTACAGTGAAAAGATCAAAGTTTTACCCAGGTAGTTAGCCAGGTAAGGATAGTACTAGAGGGTGATCAAAGATCAATTAAGTACCTCTTTCCTTGCGGAGCGCTTTACGCAACCCCTAAACCTTGCCTTAGACACCAACTAATCTGAGAAAACTTAAACCGGTTCACTTAAGGATTTCTTGTTCCTTATTGAGCTCGAATCCTTAGGGGCTAACGTCTAATGAGTTTTATTAGGCTTGGGTAGTGTAGTGAGGAATTAGTGATTTTTGGGCTAAGGAAAGAGTGATGAAATCCCTCACCTTATCTTGATTATGGGCCCTTAAAAATATTTTTAAGTGTGTGTCAAATCAAGATGCTCAAATCACTTGGTGAATTCCTACACTATATGAAATGCAACCCTATGAATTAAAAGCAACTAAAAAGGATGGAAAAGAAAAATCTTTTTTTTAATTAGGGTTAACAATCAAACAAATGAGAAGGGGAATTTTGTTTGAATTTATTATCTTGTTAGTTAATGTCAAAGTGGAGGATGAATTTTATTATGGTTAACAAAAAATAAAATCCTTTCTTTTTTTTAAGTCCTAATTGTCTCTAATTGTGAAGAAGTAGCTAAAGGGTGGAATTAAAAACTAGAAAGAGGACTTACCCGAAAGCAAATCTTCAAATCCTAGCTCTCCAATCCGCGATCTTTAAGCTCCAAGCGTTTCCTTCACAAAAAACACACAAGTTAAAGAACCAAAATAATTAAAACCTACTTAAGCACCTTTCCCGGCAACGGCGCCAAAAACTTGATGCGGCATAAACATGTACCAAAAAGGTTGCAAGTGCACAACCGTGTCAAGTTATAGTATTTAAGATATCGATCCTGTAGGCATCAAAAATTGCCGATAGGTCCCCGCACACAGCTCAGTGTTAACGAGCGACGATTGAACGTCACTACCCGGTTCACAAGAATTCAATTGACGTCGGTGAGCGCCTGAAGCTAACCGACGAGTTACGTGAGCCGACAGCATTTCAGAATAACGGGGATACGGACTGATCGGTAACCCCGCAACAGCTACAAAAGGAGCAACGCTCTTTGTGTACCGTTTGCCCCACTGATAATCTAACCCTCAGGATCAACAGAGCTCTTCGCCAGAATTCCAACGCACCCGGGATTACGCAAATCCGAGTTCGGGGGATGAATTTACACCGGAAACAATCAAACGAGCGCACCAAAGGGCCTCGGACTGAACCGGGATACCCGGGGTGTCTCGGCCAACCCGAGACACCCCAAGGGGGGTGTCCTCACACCAATGGTCCCCCCCTTTTTGTTGGGTGTCCACATGGTCCCCCCTCCTTTTGGCCTCTTCCACATGGTCCCCCCCAGGGGTGTCTCCAAGATTGCTACACACCGAAACACCTTTTTGGGGGTGTCTCCAAGATTATTACACGACGAAGCACCTTTTTGGGGGTGTCTCCAAGATTATTACACGGCGAAACACCTTTTTGGGGGTGTCTCCAAGATTGCTACACGGCGAAACACCTTTTGGGGGTGTCTCCAAGATTGCTACACGCCGAAACACCTTTTTGGGGGTGTCTCCATGTAGGCTGTCTAAAAATCACAATAGATAGCTTATCCCTCATCAAACACCGATGATGGAAGTTACAATCCGACGACTTCCATAAGGCTATAATCAGAAGACTTTCACATAGATCGCTGAAGGTTACAATCTGACGACCTTCACGATAACCGATGAGAGCTCTAGTTCAATAGCATTCACAATCAACATCGGGAGTTACAATCTGACGACTCCCATATTCTCAAGGAGCCAAGACGAAGATTACAAGACAATGATCTTTGCAACGCTATGACAAAAGAAATTATAATCTCTTCAAGGCAAGACGCGGAGGTCCTCTCCGTGTATCAACAGTAAAACGCCAGGGTCGAACCCGCGTTACAACATCAAAACGCCAGGGTCGAACCCGTGTTACAACATCAAAACGCCAGGGTCGAACCTGCGTTACAACATCAAAACGCCAGGGTCGAACCCGCGTTACAACAAGTGAAATGCGAGCAACCCTCGCGTTCTGGATGTTCAGTCAACACCCAACCTCGCGTCTCACTCCTAAGACGCGAGGTTAGGGTCCTGAACGCCAACGTGGGCGTTTGACTCATTCAACATGAGTTGAACGGTTCTAAAACCGTTTCCCACGATTTGAGGGCGGTTGCACCCCACTTAGGAGAGATTTAAGGGGCGGTTTCACCCCCTTAATCCTCTATAAATAACTAAAGATCAATTCAGTTCTGGGGGGCTTCTCTTCGACCTTCTCTTGGGCTGACTTTTTGGATCTGGAATTGGCAGCAGCAACTGGAGCTTGGGCAAGCTTTTGAGGAGATCGACAACATCTTCCAACGAAGATCATCTTCAACTTCAGCAACAGAGAGCCTTTGGCCTTGGCTTATCAAACCGATTTTCGGTTCAATCAACTCTTTCATAGAGTTTCCAACTCGTTCAGAGTTATCAACTCATCAAGAGTTTCAAACTTGCCACGCAAGTTCTCCACAACGTCAAATCGTGAGGAGAAGACATCGTTCCAGTGAATCAAGACGTCGGATCGTCAACGGAGAGCAAACTCGACGCGAGCATTCGAGGGAGGCACTCCATCGCCACCGTGAAGAACCCAGTTTTAAACAAAGGAGAAAACCCAATTTGTTTTCTTCTCTTTTGTAATCAAGTTGTAACCGGAATCAAAGGAATTCAATTCAATTTTCTTTTGTTCTCTTCTTTGCAATTTTTCCTACATACAAAAGATGGCGACTCCGCTGGGGACAAGCTTCTCTGATGAAGAAGTGGTGGTGCAATCCGATGTTCATCTCACTGGAACAATTGTCGAAACTCTCGTGGTAGAGTTTGATCAAGCCAAGTTTGAGGAGGTCATCTCCTCCGGATCCCTTAGCCCGAAGGCTATGCGCAAGATCCACAAAGTCTCCAAGGAGAATAAATCTCCAACTGTTGCTGGAGTGCCGAAGAAAGTCCTCTCCTTTGGCCAAAATTTGTTGAACAGCCCCTCTGCTTCAGGAGCGGGCTCGGCTTCTGCTGAACTCGCGCAGCGAGTTGAATGTCCCACATCCACGTCAACACGATGTGTTTCAGGCCATAAACGGCTCATAGATGAGACGAGCTCCATAAACGCCAATGATGCCCCTGCAAAAGCCTTAAAACAGGCCAAGAAGAATGCTGCTCGTCGAAGAAGAAGGTCTCAGCGACGAGCACAACTTCGAGAAAATCGATCCTCCAACCAACGCGAACTTCGCGTTCGTGAGCCTAAACGCGACCCTGAGCCCAAACATGAGCTTCGCGAGAACCAGATTGAACGCGGCCCTCAATGGCGCGTTTTACAGCCAAAACGCGAACCTCAAGCCTTCATTGAACGCGAACTTCAACTTCGCGTTTCCAAGTCAAAACGCGACTCTCATGTCGCCAGACCAAAACGCGACCTTCGTGTCTCAAGTGTCGAACGCGACCCTCGCGTCTCAAGTACCAAATGCGACCCTCGCGTCACAAGTGCCAAACGCGACCCTCGCGTCTCAAGTGCTAAATGCGACCCTCGCATCTCAAGCTTCAAATCTAATACCGCGCCTGGTGTATACCGTGGAGCTTCGGGGCGCTGCCCCGAACCCCGCCGGGGGGTATACCATCCCCCCCGGACCCCCTGGCCAGGGGCGCGCCGCCCCCTGGACCCCCGGCTCGCTGACCGGGCAGCGAGACCCCCGAATAGTCTGCGTAGCGTGACTAGGTTGAGGGGCGGATATAAAAAGTTCATGGATTCAAGGCATCTCAACCAGGTCCATGTTCATCAAGAGCCAGTCCTGTCCAATCATGGACTGGGGGTTCCAATTCAAACCTCATAATCAGTGAGAAATTCTCGAGTCTTTACAACAGGCTTGAGAGAGTTCACATCGAGAGCAAGACCGATGCAACAAGTCATTCGTTCATTCCAATGTGAACGACTGATTCCTACGGTCCTCTCTAGATGTCAATGCTGCCTATATGCGGCCAAACAATTGGTGTTCGACCAATTTATGAACGTTGCTCTGCTCGACCAACGACGACGTTCTCACAGGAAGAAGTCTCCAGAGACCGAATATCCTAGGGTCACTATCAATGTGATCAGCAGAGGGAAGACCTCGGGTCCTAGTTCTGATGACTCTGAGACAAGTCGTTCACCGACCGTCAGAAAAATCACTAACGAGTTTGAAGGAATCTACCAACGCACTCGGACGCGAACAGGAGCCATTCCCCCTGTCAACTATCGAAGTTTGGCTAGAGGAACCAATTCCGATGATGTGCACTCAGCCATTGCAGAGTCCCAATCATCAAGCTCTTTTGTTGAACATGAGAGCTCCGCTTATATGACGGGAAGCCATGAAGATCTTGCGAAGAGACTTGATGAGCAAGAGGCCATGCTCAAATCTCAGCAAGAGGCCATCAATGAACTCCTGGCCCTGTTGACTCAACTCGTCGCAGACAAGGCCAAATCTCAGAAGACAGATTCACCACTCAGGCAAGAATCTTCCCGAAGGGAAATAACGTCTTCGTCCCAACCTCACACAAGCAAAGGGAAGGGAAAAATGGTTGATGACATGGCTTCTGACCAAGAAGCCCACAACCTAGAATCTTCCTCTGATGAAGGAAGAGAAGCTAAGAATGAGCAAAATCCTCAGTCAGATAAAATCGAGGAATTGGAAGCACGCCTCAATGTTATCGCTAACAGAAGCGAGCTCCAAGACGAGGGAGTTGTCAGACCTTATCCTGCCGAATGGGATGCGGCCCCTTATCCTCCAAAATTTGAGGTCCCGACGCTACAAACTTTTGACGGCACGGGATCACCGAACCAACATATCTATCATTTCAAGTCACAGACTGGGAATGTGATATCAAACGATGCCATTCTGGCTCGATTGTTCATTGGCACCCTCAAGGGAGTTGCTTTTGATTGGTTCAGGAAACTACCTGTCGGATGTATCCAAAAGTGGGCAGATCTAGAGAGACTCTTCCTATCAAGATTCTTTGAAGAGGATACAGAAGTCTCCATCCATACTCTTCTCGCCACTAAGCAGAAGAAGAGGGAGTCCGTCAACGCCTTCGTCAAGAGGTTCCGAAGTATGGCTCTCCGATGTTCGTCAGGTATGACACAGTCTACTTTAGTAGAGACCTGCCGACACAACCTGCAGACCAACATCCTAGCCCGAATAGGGGTTGTAGAATGCCGTTCCTGGAGACAACTGATCTCTCAAGACGAACAGGCTCAAAAGATTATTACCAGGATTAAAGCTGAAAAACAAAGTTGGCAGGATCAGCCCGAGCAATCGGACCAAGCGCAATCTTCTCCTGAGCAATCGGACCAAGCACAGTCTTCTCCTGAGCAATCGGACCAAGCTCATTCTTTCCAGTCAGAACCGGAAGATACTACAGCCGCTGAGGCCAATCCTCTTAAGTAGGAGGGCGGGTCCAACAACTATCACGTTAACAGTTACCTCTGATAGTCAAACTTATTAGATAGTGACCCACTAGGCGATGTGTCACGTCTACCCTTTTCTCCCCTTGTACTTGTTCAGGACTGGGGGTTGGTTTGTTTGTAGTTCATTGGATTATGAGTAATAAATTTTCTAAGTTATCATGTTCAATGGAATACCTTTGTTAACCACAAAATCCAATAACTATCACGTTAACATCTACCTCTGATAGTCCATCAACTTGTCAATCCGCTTCAATAGGATGGCAGGTCCACCAAAACTATTACGTTAACCGTCACCTCTGATAGTTCATTCCCTCCAAACTCTCTTGCCAATCCTCTTCAAGTAGGATGGCGGGTCCATCAAAACTATCACGTTAACCGTTACCTCTGATAGTCCATTTCCTCCAAATTTCCCCTATCAATCCTCTTCAAGTAAGATAGTGGGTCTATCAAAACTATCACGTTAATGATTACCTCTGATAGTCCATTCCCTCTAAATTCTCTTGCCATTCCTCTTCAAGCAGGATGGCAGGTCCATAAAACTATCACGTTAACACGTTACCTCTGATAGTCAAACTCATCAGATAATGGCCTACCTGGTGATGTGCCTCTATTCCGACTTCATGGATAGTGCCTCACTAGGTGATGTGCCTTGTCTACCTCTTTTTATTCCCCTGCTAAGTCTTAATCAAGACTGGGGGTTGGTTACTTGGAATCCACTGGATTAAGAGTAATGAATCTTTCACATCGTCAAGTTAACATTACACTTCTGACGATCATCACCCCCACAGAGTATGAATGCAGCTTGCATCACTCCCAATTTGTCACGTTAATAATACACCTCTGACAATCAGCTTATCAATCCTTGTCAATAGGATGATAGGTCCTCAAAATTGCTCGAATCGCAATATTCCCCAGCAAGACACTAAGTCTTTAAAATCTTATCACAAGTATCAGAACTCATCACTTTCGATGATAAACTCACCTAGCAAATCTCCCCAGCGAGACGCTAATTCCCAAAACCTTGTGCAAGTCACAAGTACACATTCTCTTGTCACGTTAACATCATACCTCTGACAATCCACTTATCAATCCTCTTCAATAGGATGATAAGTCCCCAAAGTTGCTCCAATCGCAACATTCTCTTGTCACGTTAACATCATACCTCTGACAATCCACTTATCAATCCTCGTCAATAGGATGATAAGTCCACCAAGTTGCTCCGATCGCAACATTCTCTTGTCACGTTAACATCATACCTCTGACAATCCACTTATCAATCCTCTTCAATAGGATGATAAGTCACCAAGTTGCTCCGATCGCAACATTCTCTTGTCACGTTAATATCACACCTCTGACAAAATCCACTTATCAATCCTCGTCAATAGGATGATAAGTCCACAAAGTTGCTCTGATCGCAACAAATTTCCGACCAAATCAACTTATCGACTCTCTTTAATAGAGCGATAGGTCCATAAAATACTGTTAGGTTAACATCACACCTCTAACAGTCAACCCCTCCCAACGAACTTGTTAATCCTTTTTCAACAAGAATAGCAAGTTTTCATTATAAAATCCCCAGTGGATTAAAGATTTTCTGAAATTATCCCAGTGATAATAAAGAAAGTTTCTGAATTTCACTCTAAGTGAAAATTCATTCCAAGTTAATACTACACCTCTGGCGCTTCTAACTTTCTTTCAGTGTTGTAAGTAACACAGGAAGAAATAACGACAAAGTCTACGTATTTAATATCGTAGCCAGTGATTATCATTAAACTAATAATCTCTGAACCCATGCCTCACATGCATGGGGGATTTTATCTCGATCCCTAATTAGAGATAAGTCTGCATCTGACACATACTGCCGGTTAGTCTTTCACCGTAAAAAGGACAAAAGTCTACGTATTCAACATCGTAGCAGGTTGTCATTAATAACACCAAAATCCATGCCTCACACGCATGGGGAATCTTATCCCAAATCCTAAGTAGGGATAAGTCTGCGCCTAACACGCGTTGCCGGTTAGTCTTTCACCGTAAAAAAGGACAAAAGTCTACGTATTCAACATCGTAGCGGGTCGTTATTAATAACACCAGAATCCATGCCTTACACGCATGGGGGACTTTATCTCGATCCCTAATTAGAGATAAGTCTACGTCTAAAACGCGTTGCCGGTTAGTCTTTTATCGCAAAAAAGACACCAAAATCCGTGCCTTACACGCATGGGGAACATTATCCCAAATCCTAAGTACGGATAAGTCTACGCCTAACACGCGTCGCCGGTTAGTCTTTTTCCGTAAAAATGACAAAGTCTATGTATTCAAAATCATAGCATCAAGTCTAAGAGAGTTCATTCTCTTAGCACAACGTTACATGTGGAACGGACTTAGACAATCCGCATGCTAGCCCGACTCAAACGGTAGTCGGTAAAGGCTTATCAAATCCGTTGATGGCTGAGGGTTTGCCAAAAATCCTATGCATATTTGCAGGTTCATCAGCTTAATGGACATAAGCCGAGACTTGAAACAGATGAGCTGAAGACAAGTCTCAAAGACTTAGTCAAAAAATGCATGAAAGTCACCTCCGCGTCTCACATCGAAACGCCGAGGTCAGACTCGCGTCACAAAACCGATAACGCCAAGGTCACAGCCGCGTTTCAAGTCAAAACGCCGATGTCAGACCCGCGATGCAAAAACCGAACGCCGAGGTCACACCCGCGTTCCAAATTCAACATGTATGGGTGAGACCCGCATCTCAAGTTTAAAATGCAGGGCTCACCCCCACATTCCAGAAGCAGGATTATGACACATACCTTCACACAGGTCCTACGTGGCAAATCCCTTCAACCAAGATGTCTCCTAAGCGAGTGCAGAGAACAAATCCTTTACGATAAGGAATTAACAGCTCCAGGATCAGAGTTAAGATCCAAAGTATTCCGAAAATTCGTCCCAGTCAACCGCGAACTTTCGAAAACTTTGGAGGGGGTTCTGTAGGCTGTCTAAAAATCACAATAGATAGCTTATCCCTCATCAAACACCGATGATGGAAGTTACAATCCGACGACTTCCAGAAGGCAATAATCAGAAGACTTTCACATAGATCGCTGAAGGTTACAATCTGACGACCTTCACGATAACCGATGAGAGCTCTAGTTCAATAGCATTCACAATCAACATCGGGAGTTACAATCTGACGACTCCCATATTCTCAAGGAGCTAAGACGAAGATTACAAGACAATGATCTTTGCAACGCTATGACAAAAGAAATTATAATCTCTTCAAGGCAAGACGCGGAGGTCCTCTCCGTGTATCAACAGTAAAACGCCAGGGTCGAACCCGCGTTACAACATCAAAACGCCAGGGTCGAACCCGTGTTACAACATCAAAACGCCAGGGTCGAACCTGCGTTACAACATCAAAACGCCAGGGTCGAACCCGCGTTACAACAAGTGAAATGCGAGCAACCCTCGCGTTCTGGATGTTCAGTCAACACCCAACCTCGCGTCTCACTCCTAAGACGCGAGGTTAGGGTCCTGAACGCCAACGTGGGCGTTTGACTCATTCAACATGAGTTGAACGGTTCTAAAACCGTTTCCCACGATTTGAGGGCGGTTGCACCCCACTTAGGAGAGATTTAAGGGGCGGTTTCACCCCCTTAATCCTCTATAAATAACTAAAGATCAATTCAGTTCTGGGGGGCTTCTCTTCGACCTTCTCTTGGGCTGAATTTTTGGATCTGGAATTGGCAGCAGCAACTGGAGCTTGGGCAAGCTTTTGAGGAGATCGACAACATCTTCCAACGAAGATCATCTTCAACTTCAGCAACAGAGAGCCTTTGGCCTTGGCTTATCAAACCGATTTTCGGTTCAATCAACTCTTTCATAGAGTTTCCAACTCGTTCAGAGTTATCAACTCATCAAGAGTTTCAAACTTGCCACGCAAGTTCTCCACAACGTCAAATCGTGAGGAGAAGACATCGTTCCAGTGAATCAAGACGTCGGATCGTCAACGGAGAGCAAACTCGACGCGAGCATTCGAGGGAGGCACTCCATCGCCACCGTGAAGAACCCAGTTTTAAACAAAGGAGAAAACCCAATTTGTTTTCTTCTCTTTTGTAATCAAGTTGTAACCGGAATCAAAGGAATTCAATTCAATTTTCTTTTGTTCTCTTCTTTGCAATTTTTCCTACATACAAAAGATGGCGACTCCGCTGGGGACAAGCTTCTCTGATGAAGAAGTGGTGGTGCAATCCGATGTTCATCTCACTGGAACAATTGTCGAAACTCTCGTGGTAGAGTTTGATCAAGCCAAGTTTGAGGAGGTCATCTCCTCCGGATCCCTTAGCCCGAAGGCTATGCGCAAGATCCACAAAGTCTCCAAGGAGAATAAATCTCCAACTGTTGCTGGAGTGCCGAAGAAAGTCCTCTCCTTTGGCCAAAATTTGTTGAACAGCCCCTCTGCTTCAGGAGCGGGCTCGGCTTCTGCTGAACTCGCGCAGCGAGTTGAATGTCCCACATCCACGTCAACACGATGTGTTTCAGGCCATAAACGGCTCATAGATGAGACGAGCTCCATAAACGCCAATGATGCCCCTGCAAAAGCCTTAAAACAGGCCAAGAAGAATGCTGCTCGTCGAAGAAGAAGGTCTCAGCGACGAGCACAACTTCGAGAAAATCGATCCTCCAACCAACGCGAACTTCGCGTTCGTGAGCCTAAACGCGACCCTGAGCCCAAACATGAGCTTCGCGAGAACCAGATTGAACGCGGCCCTCAATGGCGCGTTTTACAGCCAAAACGCGAACCTCAAGCCTTCATTGAACGCGAACTTCAACTTCGCGTTTCCAAGTCAAAACGCGACTCTCATGTCGCCAGACCAAAACGCGACCTTCGTGTCTCAAGTGTCGAACGCGACCCTCGCGTCTCAAGTACCAAATGCGACCCTCGCGTCACAAGTGCCAAACGCGACCCTCGCGTCTCAAGTGCTAAATGCGACCCTCGCATCTCAAGCTTCAAATCTAATACCGCGCCTGGTGTATACCGTGGAGCTTCGGGGCGCTGCCCCGAACCCCGCCGGGGGGTATACCATCCCCCCCGGACCCCCTGGCCAGGGGCGCGCCGCCCCCTGGACCCCCGGCTCGCTGACCGGGCAGCGAGACCCCCGAATAGTCTGCGTAGCGTGACTAGGTTGAGGGGCGGATATAAAAAGTTCATGGATTCAAGGCATC
>BQKN01056246.1:0-13725 GCA_022839385.1 Asparagus kiusianus
ATATAATCCTATGATTTATGCATTAGTCCACAGGTGATATGTGCAAGCTTCTCGCTTTATCAATGTGGTCACCCTTGTTTGCGTCGAAAATTGATGTATTCTTTGCGATATTCATTACAACTTCGGTCGTTACAATAAAAACAAAAAAAGATAGTCTTTTTATAAGACTTTTACATAATGAAAACGAAAAAAATACAATTCTCGTCAAACAAACGCAGAGATCGTTTATCGGTCTTCTGCTTGCGTGGGATCTTTGCCTGTGCCGGGGATTTTGATATATGTGGACCGCCTTAGATCTGGATCCGGTTGATGAAAATTTGGCAGAGCTCCTACCTTACCAAGGAGGTATTGGCTTGAAGCGCTGAAATCGACCAAGCAAAATCAGTAGCTCTTCTCGAGATTAAGACCAAGCCTAATCTCGAGAAACGGACGGGAACGGGGCTTCAGATCTCTCGAACTCTCCTTCTTTATGTCGAAGAACTCGCCAAGATCTGTCAACCCTCGCTGAAATTCGTGCTTCTTTGACTCCTCAATCCGACAGCACCTCCTCCTCTTGATAATTAATCCCCCCTAGGCCTGTATTTATAGGCTTCGGTTGGGGGGTTTGAATCAGAATGAGTGATTTGGTCTTATCTTTAGTTAATAATAGCCTAACCACGTTTGTAGATGATATCTAGGTAGTTAGGAACCTCTGGAACAGAAGAAACCGATCGAAACAGCCTAAAAACACGTTATGGAGGTTACGGGCAGTTCTGGACGCGAGACGGACTGATGTGACCCGCGTGGGCGTGGGTCGGATGGATCCAACCTGTAATGACCGTAAATTTCTAATACGGGTTTAAATAATTTTCTGGTATTTAAATATTAAATATTATTTTTCTAAAAGAGTATTTGTATTTTCCCAATTTCTCTAGAAATTTTTACGATTTAAAAATACGGTATTATGTTATTTTAATATTTTTACTAATTATAAATTTAATTGTTTTGGTGAAATTTTTAAATAAATAGTTAATTATTCATCATTGTTATTGTTATTATTATTTTGACGATAAATTTTAATATTTATTTTAAATAAATTTTATGATATTTTTAAATTATTTAAAGGTGTATTTTTTCCCTGTGTTTTTCCTCTCACCGGTGTTCACTCTGTATACCCCTACGCCTCGTGTTTTCCCCCAGCTCTCAACCCACATCCTCCCAACCACCCTATCCCGCACTCTCTCCCTCATTAAATTCTTCCGCCGTTTTTACTCTCTCTCCAATCTCTCTCAATCTATCTTTTCTCTCTCTCACAGTGTACCCCCATCACTCACACGTCTCTCTCTCTCTCTCTCATCTCACTCTCCAGCTCATCCTCTCTTTCTTCACTCTCTCTCCCCCTTTTAAAACCCAAGAAACCCAACCAGCTCAACCCCATCTCCTCCTCCTTCTCTCTCGTTCACCAAACCCAAACAACAACCGCCCCCATCTCCTCCCTCGTCGCCGCTCCCATCTCGCCTGAGCTCGCCGCCGCCGACCCCAGCGCCTCCGACCCAGATCCCCAACCCCGACGTCCAAGCCCACCACCGCTCTCCTCGACCCCGATCTCCGCCGCCTCGCTCTCAGCCCGCACCCCAGCCCCTTGTCAACCGCCTCCTCGCCGTCGACCGCTCCTCCCCCATCTCCTCTCCTCACGATCAGCCCTTCACCGCTCTCACCGCCGCCTGAGCGTCGCCCCATCTCGCCTGAGCTCCTCCGCCCTCACCCCGCTTGAAGCCGCCAGCCAAGCTCGCCGCCTCGAGCTCCGACAATCGCATCAAGCTCCGCCCCTCCCCCTTAACCCGCGCCGCCGCCCAGCATCAGGCCATCACCGAGTTCGCCACCCCATTCGCCGCCGTCGACCTTCCTCAGCCCTGCTGCTCTACCCACGTCACCTCCTCCTCTGCCCTCGTCGACGTCGTTCGCCGTTGCCACCCCAAGTCCGCTCTCAGCTCGCCGCTGACGCCCCAAGCTCCACCTGAGCCGCTGCCTCGCACGCACCCACAAACCAGCTCCGACCATCGCTTCTCTGTTCGTCGCTACCCTCTGACAGTCCATCGCCTCCTCGTTGCCACGCCTCGGTGCCTCGGCAAACTTTTAGTAGGCCTCTGCCACGTGCGTCGCCAAATCGCAGCAGTGACCAACACCGCCTCAGCTTTCAGATCCGTCGGACCACCGTAGCCTCGCACGGCGACGTCGATAAGTTCGACAAAAAAACCCGAGGCAAGATCCCGCTTGCTCTGATCTATATTTTCCTATTTATTATGAATTTTCAGCAATTTTAGATCTGTTAACAATTATCTGCGTGGACTTGTTGAATGATATTGAGAATTATCTGTTTATGTTAATTTATGATTTAATTATCTATGTGGATTTGATGAATAATATTAAATAAATTGTAATTAGGTGATAAATAGTATTTTTAGAATAATTATAATAATTTTTAGAAATTATCTTGTGGAAAAAAAAATCATTTTAGAATGATAAATATAATTTAAAAGAAATTATTTGGGAAAATAGAATATTTTGAATTAATGAGAATTTATCTTATTTTTGAATTTATGAATTTATTAATTTAGAAGATTAGGAATAAGTTAAAGGAAATTATTTTGTAAAAGATTATTTGGAATTAATAAGCTAATTATTTTTAAAGGTTAGTTTAAAAATAAATGGTTTATTTTGAGTAATTATAATAATAGATATTTTAAAAGAATTTATTATACTATACATGCACGTCCGATTCATAGTTATCCCATACAGTCATGTCATATTGAGTCTCATAATTATATTTCATGTGATTACTCATTGATTCGTGTTGTTGTCTGATATCACATCTTTATCGTGCTTCCTTATACTTATGCTTGAATGCATCATCCTAGAATTCCCTACAGGTTTGCTTTGCAATTCGCTGTCGGGAAATGTATTATTGTTTGTAGCCTTGTATAATTAATTGCCGGCCTTGTATATTATTTATGGCCTTGTATTGTATTCATTGACTCATTTATGGCTGCGTATCATTGCGGTGGATGGCCTTCGTGCCTATGCATTTGGTTTCATTCCTGTGTCGGCTATACGCCTTGATTTCCTCCAAATTGTGGAGATGAACCGACTTTATTCTTGTAGGCGATTTCGCCATTCTCACTAAAATAGGGAGGGGAGATTAACGTCCTGATTTATTGACTATCCTGATTTGAGTCCCTCTACACCTAGAATGATTTGTTTAGACTCTTTCATTCATACTATTGCTCAATTATTCAAAATTGAATCCGAAGTCGCTCCTCGTTTCCTGTGCCGACCTATCTACAATGGAACTAGATCTTGAGATTCTCCCCGTTGACGTCGTAGGATTCCTTGTTATGTTGTCATTATACTTATGATTAATTTCTATATTTTCTTTGGTTGGATCGCTTCCTCGTTTAGCATGTATACTTCCTTTTCGACAGTTAGTAGTTGTTTCTTTATTCTGCATCGATCTATCTATCATCGGACTTGACTGAAGGATTTCTTCTTCATCATTTCTAGTGCATTATAATATTACTATTTTCATATATATATATATATATATATATATATATATATATATATATATACTATCACAAATCATTATTACATGATATGTCATGATATTATTACACATGAATTGTTACATTACTATTGCCTTGCTGTGATTGAGAACCATTAGCAGTCATGACCATAGTGGCCTTGTGTGACCTAGAGACATGTGTTGTGTTGAGGTGGGAAAGTCTTTGTTCATGTGATTGGATATGGTTGTTGATATATCTTCCAGGCTCGTACCAGTGGATCGGTGTCGCCACTGAGGTTGGGTTGTTGAGTCAAAGTAGATCGGTGTTGCTACTTTGGTTCATGAATTTATTGCTTGGATGATGTGCGAACAATCAGTTATAAGATGATATGAACGTTGACTCTGTGTGAGATTTGTACCGGTGACCTGTTATAGAATGGCTGGTTACATGACCTTGTACTTGAGGTGATTATGGATTCTTGTGAGATGTAGGCATGTTGTATTTCTTTTATACATAGATCGGGATTAATATTTATTTATCTACAATTTGAGACATATGGTATATACATGAGGGTTTCCTTGTTTGGATTATTTCGCTCGACGTACTACGTCTCGAGTTGTAGATTTTTAAGTATTAATTTCATCTAGTGTATGACCGTGTTACTTGGATGATTAGACTGATCGCTAGCTACATGATTCCGTTACCTGTTCGATTTTGGATGCTTTATGTTATCATGACTTAGTAGTGTTCTCATGTTGATTTGTGTATTTCAGTTGTACGTTCTTTTGTTGTTTCTGTTATCGTATCGTTTTTCGTATTAGATTTTCGTTCGTTCTATTTTCTTTGTGGGGTCGGGTCTTGCCGTGTGCCATGCACCTGACGTACACCTGTTTTCTCTGGTGTACGTCAGACTTAGGAGAAGAGCAGGTTCAGCAGGAGCCAGATGATTCACAGCAGGAGTACCTTGAAGACGGTGTAGCAGAAGAAGCTGAAGCTTAGTTATTTGATCTTAGTTTTCTTTTATAGCATTTCTTTCCGCTGGATCATTATATTTTATATTTTCAGTATTTCTTTCAGATAGTCTTGTCTAAGGGCATGTTTGACCCGTATTTTATGTCTTGGATGATATTCATTTGTGATATGTATTATTTTATTCTGAGTTGTTCATTATACTCTTGCTATGTGTGATCGGGGACCTGTGACTTCGTATATTATATTGTTTCCAGACGCTTAGCGTGTTAGGTTGAGAAGAAAAGAAAAGAGGAAAAAAATAGTGTATATTTCTTATCAATCTAATACGTCGCGGGCTTGTTCACGTTCCGATTCCCGGGTATTTTGGAAAGCGGGGCATGACACAACCCGCCGCCGCATGGGTCGGACTGATCCGACCTGCCGCCGCGCGGGTCGGACTGATCCGACCCGCTGCTACGCGGGTCAGTTTGAGACATGTTCGATATTTTGGCCTTAACTCTTTCATACGATCTTTGATTAAGCTGATTCAAGACACGTTAGAAAGCTGACAAAGAGATCTACAACTTTTATGTTTTGAGATTTTTCAAATTCAAACCTCAGCATAGTCAAAACTTTACTTCTTTATAGCGCGGGTCAGATCACTGTAGCGCGGCTCAGATACTATAGCGCGGGTCGGACTATAGCGCGGGTCAGAACTGTAGTGCGGGTCAGAACTGTAGCGTGGGTCGGACTGTAGCGTGTCGGACTGTAGCATGGGTCGGACTGTAGAGCGGGTCGGATTTGAGCGTCCCGGAGTTACTATAGCGGTCTTAACTCACTCATCTGACCTCGGAATGAGGTGATTCAAGATGCATTAGAAAGCTAACGAAGAAACCTACAACTTTCATGTTTTAAACTTTTCAGATTCAAATTGTAGCATGGTCTAAATGCCTCTTTATTTTGTGGTCCACTTTGAGGTGTCCGACACTTTCTGACTTCTTCGAACTTGTATTGCGTATTCGTCATTCCGGTGACTTGTACACTCCAATGACTCACTTTGTATATTCGTTAGCTTTCATGGGGCCAGATAATCCTTTCCTGACTTGGATGATGACGCTTATCGTCCGCATTTTATCCCGAGCTATGTGTAGGAACCTATAGGTATTTTTATACGTCTACAGATACCCCCTCCAAAGTATTTCAGACTCATTCTTTTATAGAGGAGTCTGGAATGCTTTAGATAAGATAGGCCCTTTCCTCAATCTCGTAGAGGGACCTATGAACTGCTTCAATTCTTGATTTTTTTAGCCTTCAGTCTATTTGGTATTTTATCGAATAGATGAAGTTCTTCCGGTGCTGCGTTTATCGTCTGACCGTTATCGAAATCTTGGATTGCAGTTGATGCGTAAGTTTTTAGATTTAGCTCGTGCCATTGAGTTGACTTTGAATTGATCATCTTCGTTAAAAATTCATATCTGAATCCGATTAAACTTTCTGAAATCATTGTTTGCCTTATTTTGGCGAGATTACAGATGCGTTGACTGGCGTCAACCTTTACTGTAACGCGTCGCCGGTGTTGACACAGTTTATACTCATACGTTTGCTGGAGTCTATACAGTTTAAGCTCTTAAGACGTTAGAGCATGACGGTCTCAAATTTAGGGCTGCAGGACCAACTATTAAAGTTGTTTCGTCTGCAGATATGGATCTTATCCCGAAGTTGTTGGATGCTCGAGTCACGAGACCAACTAATGAAGCTGATACGTTGATGACTTGCATTTATAGAATTTTTAGAAAATTCTCAGCCATCAACGGGTTTGATGAGACTTTACCGACTACCGTTTGAATCGGGCTAGCATGAGGATTGTTTAGGTCCGTTCTGTATGTGACGTTATGCTAAAAGAGTTAACCCTTTTAGTGCTACGATATTTAATACGTAGACTTCGTCTTTCTCCTATGAAAAGACTAAACAACAACGTGTATCAGACGTTCACTTAGGATTTTTGATAAATCCTCAGCCCTCAACGGATTTGACGTGCTTTTATCGATTACCGTTTGAATCGGGCTAACATGCGGATTGTTTTAAGTCCGTTCTGCATGTGACGTTATGCTAAAGGAATAAACTCCCTTAGACTTGATGTTATGACTTCGAATACGTAGACTTTGCCATTATTACGGAAACAGGCTACCCGACAACGTGTGTCAGGTGTTGACTTATCCCTGCTTAGGATTGGGATAAAATTCCCCACGCGTGTAAGGCACGGATTATGGTGTTATTAATAACAACCTGCCACAATGTTGAATATGTGGGCTTTTATTCTTTTTACGGTTAAGAACTAACCGGCAACGCGTGTTAGGCATTGACTTATCCCTGCTCAGGATTCGGGATAAAATTCCCCCGTGTGTAAGGCACGGATTATGCTGTTATTAATAACAACCTACCACAATGTCGAATATGTGGGCTTTCGTTCTTTTTACAGTTAAGAACTAACCGGCAACGCGTGTTAGGCGTTGCCTTATCCCTGCTCAGGATTCAGGATAAAATTCCTCATGCATAAAAGGCATGGATTTTTGTTGGTACGATAGTGAACACGCAGACTCGGTTGCTTTTCCAAGAACGAACCACCCAGCAACGCAGGTTAAGCGCTGAATTATCCCTACTTAGGCTTCAGGAAAAAAATACCCCAGACTAGATTCTGGTATCTTTTCAATCGGTGAAAGACGGCAACGCGTGTCAGGTGTTGACTTATCCCTGCTTAGGATTCGGGATAAAATTCCCTACGTGTGCAAGACGCGGATTTTGGTGTTATTAATAACAACTCGCCACAACGTCGAATATGTGGGCTTTTGTTTTTTTACGATTATGAATTAACCGGCAACGCGTGTTAGGCGTTGACTTATCCCTACTCAGGATTCGGGATAAAATTCCCATACGTATGAAGTATGGATTTTGGTGTTATTAATAACAACCTATCACAATATCGAATATGTAGGCTTTTGTCCTTTTTACAGTAAAAGACTGACCGGCAATGTGTATTAGGCGTTAACTTATCCCTACTTAGGATTCGGGATAAAATTCCCCGTGCGTGTAAGGCACTGATTTTAGGAGTTTGAAAAAGTGGCGTCTTCTCTTGGGGCAAAGACGAACCCGATACGGGAGAGGAAGAATTTTATATTCTATCTCCTAAAGCTGAAGAGGAAGAATTTTATATTCTATCTCCAGTTGCAAAAGGAAACTCAAAGTGGGATCTTCACTTTAAGAATCCGGGAAGGTAAAACTAGAAGTGGGATCTCCACTCTGAGAATCAAAAAGATTCGGATAACCCTAATTGTTGGAATATTTAATTACAGAACTAAAGATGGATTTCTCGTTTATCGAGAGTGAATTGTAGTTTTGGTCCTTACAGTAGGAAGGTTTGACCAAGTGGGAGTTTAAGACGATCCTAACTATAGAAAGGTTTGATCACTCGGTTTAAAAGTGGACCTCTCGTTCATGAAAGGAATCAAGAGGGGATTTTGGTTTTGGTCCTAACTATAAGAAGGTTTGACCAAGTGAGAGTGGGAGTATGAGATGACCCTAACTTTTATAGGTCTGATCACTCTATTTGTGGACCTATCGTTCATTGAAGGAATCGAGAGGGGATTTTAACTGTAGTCCTAACTGTAGGAAGGTTTGACCAAGTGAACAGTGAGAGTGAGAGTACAAATCACAGTGGGGGTGTTGACTTGTATAAATCAGTCGGAGGGGGGTTCCTGATGTTAAGTGATAAATACTTAACACAGAGGGGTTTGACAATCGTCAATGTTAAGTACACAAACGCATCAAAAGTTTGAGTGGATTCAAACAAAAGGAGTTTTGATGGTCCCACCGTCAATTAGTCTGATCGATGAGGGATTTTGTGGTGGAAGACTGTGAGTCGTCAAACACCAATGGGAGTTTTGTGAGGGAAGATTGATCCAACGAAGTGATCGAATCTCGTCTCAGCAAAAGAGTGTTCAGAAATCACGATGGGTTTAGTGTTTATAACTTTATTTGTAATGACCGGGTTATCCCTAAGAAAATTACATGTAACATTCTTCCGGGAACTTCCCGTTATATAAATCATCCACCCCTAGCTTCCTTTGCGGAACTGGTTCAGACATTATATTCAGTTACTTGACCGGGTTATCCTTAAGAATATTACATATAAAAATTCTCCAGGAACTTCCCGTCAACGGTAGGAAACAGTTTAAACTCATATACCTATTAGAATAATTGAGAAGCAGTTTATACTCGTATACTCTTCGGAGTGTCGGAAGAAGCAGTTTATACTCTTATACTCTTCGGAGTGTGAGAAGGAGCAGTTTATACTCTTATACTTGTCGGAGTGTGAAAAGGAGCAGTTTATACTCTTATAATTATCGGAGTCTAAGAAGGAGCAGTTTATACTCTTATACTTGTCGGACTATGAGAAGGAGCAGTTTATACTCTTATAATTGTCGGAGTCTGAGAAGGAGCAGTTTATACTCTTATACTTGTCGGAGTCTTGCCGTTCTCATTTGGCTTATCCTAGCGTTATGACGCCAGCTTCAACCAAGGTTTAGATGCTATTCTTGAGAGCAAAGCAATCCTTGGTGGGATGAAGGACCCTCCTGTGGTACGCACACTACTTTGGATCCGCCGCATTGTCTGTTTCCTCCTGATTTGTGATAGGTGGTAGCTTGATCTTGTTATTTTCAAGGAGGGATTCGAAGATTGCTGGAACGTCTTCGTCCTTGAAGGAGTACTCTTTTTGGAGTCTTGAACCCGAAGTTTTCTACTGTCTTTGGGGTTGTTGTTGTGACGTATGATTAGCATCAATAGCTGTTGCAGGTGTTTTCCCTTTACCACGGGAGGTGAAATTTGATTTCGGAGAGTTAGCCGTTAGTTGGCTTCTTTTGGCCCGTTTCCTTCTGAGAAAGCGTTCGGCCTGCTCTCCGTGCATCTTCAACTCTTTCCATGTGTTGGACGGCGTAACTCCCATAACTTCCAATATCTTAATAGATAGGTTGTTATGACATGTTTGGAGGATGAAGTCCTCTGTGATCGGATCTCGGCAGTTCATCGCCTTATTTCGGAAGCGCTTGACGAAGTCATCGACCGTCTCTTCGTCTTCTTATTTCTCATCGAAGAGTGTTCTGATTGAAACCTCAGCATCATCATCAAAGAAATAAGAGAGGAACAGATTCTCCAAGTCATTCCAGCTGTTGATGCTTCCAAACTTAAGACAGCGATACCAATCGAAGGCAGGCCTACGAAGAGTGCTAACGAATGACCGAACCATCAATGCTTTATTTTCAGAGATCGCTCCCAAGTGAGACTTGAAGTAGATCAAATGCTGAGTGGGCGAGCCCTTCCCATCGAATGGCGTGAAGTTAATCAGGTTGAACTTCACCGGATACGGAATCGAATCCCACCCTCTCGGGTAAGGACACGGAATGCCGGCCCTCTTTACCTCTCGAGCAGACATTAGAGCGTTGATTTTGCTCTCGAGATCTTTCATTTTTTCATCCTCGCTCGTATCGGGCCTTGGACGATTTGAAATAGGAATAACGGGGCCACCCCCAGCGTTGTCGTCTTCGGTAGGACTACCCGTAGCGTTGTTATCTTTAGTGGGGCCACCCCCAGTATTTTGGTCAACGAGAAGGTTATCAGCATTGGGGCGTTCATCTATATCTGAATCGCTACCTGATTGGTTAGCAGTGTTGCGACGGCTGGATTCGCCCATTTGATTGGACAGAGCCCGAATCTGTTGGTCATGCTCTTCCCTCATTCGTAGCATAGCCATTTCCATTTCAATCTTGAATGCCTCTTTCTGCTTGGTTAGAGCATCCTCGAGAATTTTGGCGATTTGCTCGGTGTTGATCATGAATGCCTTGTGTGATTGTCCTAGACTGGACACCGTTTGGTCAGAAGCGACTACAGAGTTGGCGTCTGATGCTTCATCATCGGAGGATAATCCCCTCTGAATTCTCTGATAATTCCTTTGTCTAATAGTTCCTGATCGTAACCGGGTTAGACGATGTGATATAAGCAGGTCAGAGCTAGAAGGTCGAATTGACTTTTCCTTATCAGCCATATTTATTGTGACTTTCGGAAGTTCATCACCTTGAACGGCCGACCGTTTCTTGCGGAAACATCTTGGCTTGGACTTAATCGCTCCGTTAGAGATCCTCTCAAATACCGAGACTCTCTACGGAACGGTCTTGGGGCAGCTACATGCTGATAATACTGCCCTGATTATCTTGGTGTATGAACAGTGAGGGTCCGCTTCTCAGGTACTTCTTTTTTAAGATTTGTTCGTACCTGTTTGTGGGAAAATTTGTAGTAAAAAGACAGTGAAAGAAAATAGACTTGTATTCTCTCAAAATCAATTATAATTGGATTTCTTGATTATAAAAGAGAGGAGAACGAATCTTGGTTCTCCCCTTTGTTTAAAACTGGGTTCTTCACGGTGGCGATGGAGTGCCTCCCTCGAATGCTCGCGTCGAGTTTGCTCTCCATTGACGATCCGCACGTCTTGATTCACTGGAACGATATCTCCTCCTCACGATTTGACGTTGTGGAGAACTTGCGTGGCAAGTTTGAAACTCTGAATGAGTTGATAACTCTGAATGAGTTTTAAAGAACTCTGTAAAAGAGTTGTTTTGAACCGAAAATTGGTTGTAAGCTAAGGATGAAGAAGCTTCTGTTGCCGATCTCCGAAGGATTCTTCTCTGCTGCCGATTCTCAGATCCAAAAAACCAGCCTTCAGTGGTTGATCCGAGCCAGGAAATTCCAACCTTTAACTAAGTTGAGTTTACTTCCTTTTATAGGGGATTAAGGGGGTGTAACTGCCCTCTAAATCTGCTCCTAAGTGGGCGTAATTTCCTCAGATCGTGGGGAAAACGGTTCCTGCAACCGTTCAGCTCGTGCTTGAACGAGTCAAACGCCCACGTTGGTGTTCGGGACCCCATCTCCTCGTTTTAGACTGGAGACGCGGAGTTGGGTACCCGCTGGACGTTAAAAAAAATGTGGGTCCGACCCCAGTGTTTTAATGTTGTAACACGGGTTCGACCCTCGCGTTTTGATGTTGTAAAGCGGGTTCGACCCTGGCATTTTGATGTTGTAACGTTGGTTCGACCCTGGCGTTTTACTGTTGACACACGGGGAGGACCTCCGTCGTCTTGCCTTAAAGAGATTATCACCAAGTAATCTCTTTTGTCATAGCGTTGCAAAGATCATTGTCTTGTAATCTTCGTCTTGGCTCCTTGAGAATATGAGAGTCGTCAGATTATAACTCCCGATGTTGATTGTGAATACTATTGAACTAAAGCTCTCATCGGTTGTCGTGAAGGTCGTCAGATTGTAACCTTCATCGATCTACGTGAAAGTCTTCAGATTATAGCCTTCTGGAAGTCGTCAGATTATAACTTCCATCATTGGTATTTGATGGGGGATAAGCTATCTATTGTGATTTTTAGACAGCCTACAGTACCCCCTCCAAAGTTTTCGAAAGTTCACGGTTGGCTGGGATGAATTTTCGGAATACTTTGGATCTTAACTCTGATCTTAGAGCTGTTGATTCCTTGTCGTAAAGGAGTCATTCTCTGCACTCGCTTCGAAGGCATCTTGGTGGAAGGGATTTGTCACACAGGACCTGTGTGAAGGTATGCGCCATAATCCTGCTTCTGGAATATGGGGGTGGACTCTGCATTTTGAACTTGAGACGTGGGTCTCACCCTTGCATGCATGCTGAATTTGGAACATGGGTGTGACCTCAACATTCGATTTTTGCATCGCGGGTCTGACCTCAGCATCTGACCTCAGCGTTTGGTTTTTGCATCGCGTGTTTGACCTCAGCGTTTTGACTTAAAACGCGGCTATGACCTTGGCGTTATTGGTTTTGTGACGCGAGTCTGACATCGGCGTTTCGATGTGAGACGCGGAGGTGACTTTCATGCATTTTTGACTAAGTCTTTAAGACTTGTCTTCAGCTCATCTGTTTTAAGTCTCGGCTTACGTCCATTAAGCTGATGAACCTGCAAACATGCATAGGATTTTTGGCAAACCCTCAGCCATTAACGGATTTGATAAGCCTTTACCGACTACCGTTTGAGTCGGGCTAGCATGTGGATTGTCTAAGTCCGTTCCACATGTAACGTTGTGCTAAGAGAATGAACCCTCTTAGACTTGATGCTATGATTTTGAATACATAGACTTTGTCATTTTTACGAAAAAAGACTAACCGGCAACGCGTGTTAGGCGTAAGCTTATCTCTAATTAGGGATCAAGATAAAGTCCCCCATGCGTGAAAAACATGGATTTTTGGTGTTACGATGTTGAATACGTAGGCTTCGTCACTATTTCTTCTTGTGTTATATTTTCACTTGAAACACTAAAAGAAAATTGGAAGTGCCAGAGGTGTAGTATTAACTTGGCATGAATTTTCACTTAGAGTGAAATTCAAAATTTTCTTCACTACCACTAGGATAATTCTAGAAAATCTTTAATCCGCTGGGGATTTTATAATGAAAACTTGCTATTCATGTTGAAAAAGGATTAATAAGTTTATTGGGGAGGGTTTGACTGTTAGAGGTGTGATGTTAACCTAACAGTATTTTATGGACCTATCGCTCTATTGAAGAGAGTCGACAATTTGATTTGGTTATCAGAGGTGTGATGTTAACTTGACTAGTTTTGTGTTGTGATCGGAGCAACTTTGTGGACTTATCATCCTATTGACGAGGATTGATAAGTGGATTGTCAGAGGTATGATGTTAACATGACAAGAGAATGTTGCGATCGGAGCAACTTTATGGACTTACCATCCTATTGACGAGGTTGATAAGTGGATTTGTCAGAGGTTTAGTGTTAACATGACAGGAGAATATTACGATCGGAGCAACTTTGTGGACTTACCATCCTATTAACGAGGATTGATAAGTGTATTTGTCAGAGGTTTAGTGTTAACGTGACAGGAGAATGTTGCGATCGGAGCAACTTTGTGGACTTACCATCCTATTGATGAGGATTGATAAGTGGATTTGTCAAAGGTTTAGTGTTAACATGACAGGAGAATGTTGCGATCGGAGCAACTTTGTGGACTTACCATCCTATTAACGATGATTGATAAGTGGATTTGTCAGAGGTTTAGTGTTAACGTGACAGGAGAATGTTGCGATCGAAGCAACTTTGTGGACTTACCATCCTATAAACGAGGATTGATAAGTGG
>BQKN01056246.1:38002-64972 GCA_022839385.1 Asparagus kiusianus
ACTGCAGCCTTGTGTGAACCTAGGGGCGTCACAGTTGGTATCAGAGCCCTAGTTCCAGTATCCTTAGGATCATCCTGTGTCGAGTCGTGGAGCTAGGATAGAGTTTCTTAGGATTCATGTATAGAGTCCGAAAGGATTTCCTAGTATGAGTGAGGACAAAACATGCTGAAAAGACATGTGGTGGTTTGTGAGGCCAGTCCATCAGATCTAATAGCGTACCGACTCAGGGATTCCGGGGCGGGGCGTTACAAATGGTATGAGTGAGGACGATATATGCGTATATCTCAAAATTTGAGAATATTTTTTTTTATGACAACTATTTTATATAAATTCAAAGTATTGGCGTGAATACTATAAGTTGTGAAAATTGTATTGTGATACGCTATTTATAAAGGTCTATTTTGACTCATGAACTATTTTTGTTATATACTCAGATGTCAGAATATGGTATACCGCGCACTCAGAGATCTGAACAGGCCGAGCCACAGCAAACTCTACCCGAACCACATCAGACGGTACCCGAGCCGCAGCAGGCTCCCCAGTACCTGATTGATCTTATGGCTCCCTTAGCCGCTAGAATAACAGCAATCGAGGAGCTTGTGGCAAATCATATTGCACCACCACCATCAGTAGCTGAAACCGTCATTTCTCAAGAATATGGGACGGTTAAGTTTCAGAAGAGCAAGACAAGGTACCCCGGGGACAAGGGTAAGAACAAGAGACATTTGTCTGGACTTCAGCAGTAGCAGGGTCCTCATAAGAAGGGATCCCAACAGGATCAGGGAGAACATCAGCAACAGCAGCACAGGTTTCGGGGATCTTGTTTTAACTGTCGCAAGGTCGGACACAAGGCATTAGAGTGCCGCAGTGCACCAACAAGAGATCGGAAGAGTAATGGCCCAAATCAGCAGCAGCAGAAGACTGAGAAGCAAGTTCTAGCAGTTCAAGAGGTTCCCCAGGGACAGATCGTACTGTATTCTCCAACACCAGCAGCAGAGCAGTTTTTATCTACTGGCGGAATATATGCAGTAGTTTCACATGATGATGGAGCAAGCAGAGTAGTTGTGGAGGGTACGTCCCTCATCAATCCTTTTCCAGCCCGTATTCTTTTCGATTCGGGAGTTTCGTGTTCTTTCAATTCGTATGCTTTTATGATTAGACTCCCAATCGTAGCTCAGCCTCTAGACATTCCATCATTGGTTGTCCATCCCTTTAGGTGGGGTAGCGCTTCTGGAGAGCGTTTATAGGATGTGTATTATTAGTCTAGGCGAGTCGAAGTTTGTCATAGATTTGATAGTGTTGCATGTGTCCGAGTTTAATGTTATCCTTGTTATGGATTGGTTGTCATCCTGATTATCTTCACAAAGATAGCCAGATTTGCGAGCGTCCAATGGGTCCGAGATGATTGTGGCCACTTCTCAGAGCAATCGTTTTGAGGAGTCACTCCTGGTGTTCATCGATGGGGAGATGTGACGGGATCATCAGGATGTCTTTCAGGACATACCTGAGTTACCTCCTGTGTGAGAGGTTGAGATTTGTTGGAGACTAGAGTTGTCTCAGATTGTCAGGATGTCTTTCAGGACATACCTGAGTTACCTCCTGTGTGAGAGGTTGAGATTTGTTGGAGACTAAAGTTGTCTCAGATTGTCAGGATGTCTTTCAGGGCATACCTGGGTTACCTCCTGTGTGAGAGGTTGAGATTTGCATTGTGATGCAGCCGGGCACCGCCCCGATATCCCGCGCACCCTATCGCATGACACTAGCTGAGATGAGGGAGCTTCAGACCCAATTGGACGAGTTGTTCGTTTAGGGTTTTATTCATCGGAATCGTTCTCCGAAGGGAGTGCCAGTTCTTTTCATGAAGAAGAAGAACGGTAATATGCATTTGTTTATTGATTTTTATAGTTGGGCATGTCACTTTTCAGATTTGATAGAATTTATGACCTGTTCGATCAGCTGCGCAAAGCGCAGCATTTCTCGAAGATTTGTCTTCGTTTTGGATTTATTGTAGTTGCGAGTTCGAGAGAGGGATTATCCCAACGCCGTGTTTTCCTGATTCGATGAGAATCTTTTGAGTTTTGGTTCCCACCATTCGGGTTGACTAATGCACCCGTGATCATGAGTATGATGAACCGAGTTCTTCCGTCCCTTCATGGGCCAGCTGGATATTCTCATATCTTCGAGATTGGAGGCAGAACACGAGTACCATTGCAGACTCTCCAGGAACACCAGTTATATGCCAAGTTCAGCACGGGTTTTATTTTCGGAAGTTAGATTTCTTGGCCACGTCCACAGCAGAGAGGGCACAGCAGTCAATCCGGTTAAGTTTACATCGATTCTTGATTTGAAACCGCCGAAGAGGGTATCAGAGATTCGAAACTTTTGGGTTAGCCGGTTATTACAGGAAGTTAATCCTAGACTTTTGGAGATTTTGACGTCACTTACATGCCTTACGAGGAAGGGTGTATAGTTCATTTCGAACACAGAGTGCCAGAAGGCCTTGGATACTTTAAAGACTAAGTTGACTACACTACAGTACCGGTTTGACTATTTCGAGCAGTGACAGAGGGCGCACATTGTTCTCAGATGCATCATTGGTAAATTTAGGGGCATTTTGATGCAGACTTAGAGGGTAGAATCATATACCTCATGATGATTTAGGATGCACGAGCAGAACCACCTCACTCATGTTTTGGTATTAGCAGTAGTGATATTTGTACTGAAGTCACGAGACATTATTCATATGGAGTGCAATTTGAGCTGTTCATCGACCACCAGAGTTTGAAGTATTTTCTCTCCTAGAAGGAACTCAACCAGAGGCAGCGATGGTGGATAGAGCTTATTAAGAACTATGAATTTGTGATTCCGTACATCCAGGACTAATTAAGGTGTACAAAGACCTAAAGAGACACGTTTGGTGGAGTGATATGCATAGGGAGACTTCAGAGTACATAGCTAAGTATCTTACCGGTCAGTAAGTGAAGGTGGAATATTAGGGACCGGTAGGAACACTTCAATTTTTCCCCATTTCGAAATAGAAGTGGGCGGACCTCTTTATGAACTTTATGATAATGTTACCAAAGTCGAAGAAAGAAAATGATTCTGGTTGGATAATAATGGATATTCTAATGAAGCCAGCATACTTCATTCCAGTAAGGACGACTTATACCGCCGAGGCATTTACGAGGATATTCGTTTGGTAGATAGGTTGACTTCATGGGGGTTCCAGACACGATGGTATCGGATCGAGATTCAGTATCAACTCTTCACTTGTGGAAGAATCCAAGATTCACTTGGCAGCATATTCATCTTATAGTAGTGCATTTGACCCACAGACGGATGGTCAGATGAAGAGAGTAAATCAGATGTTGGAGGACATGTTGCGGGCTTATGTCATTGACTTTCAAGGTAGATGGGAGAAATCATATTCCACTGATAGAGTTCACTTATGACAACAGTTGTCAAGTGATAATGGGTGTGGCCCGTATGAAGCATCGTACGGGAGGCCTTGCAGATGGCCTATATATTGGGTAGAGCAGGAGGATATTTTAATGCTTGGGCCAGAGCTTATGAAATAGATTACTGAGGAAGTAACATAAATCCGAGGATAGGTTCTAGCCGCTCAAACTCAGCAAAAGAGCTACGCAGATAAGAAATAAGAACATTTGGAGATTCAGATTTGAAGAGTTAGTTGTGCTGAAAGTATCACCTAGGAAAGACGTTCAGCGATTCGGAATGGCGGAGAAAATTTGAGCTGAGATATATTGGACCGTTTCAATTTTTGAGCTTATTGGAGCTATTTCATAGGGACAAAACTTTCCAGCATGGATGTCTAATATGCATAAAGTAATTCATATTTCAATGATCAAGAAGCATTGCATGATGAGGAGCAGCAGCGAGTGTTGGACACTCCGGAGATTGAGCTTCAGGATGATTTAACTACTATTGAGATTCCGGTTCGTATTCTTGCCAGAGAGGACAAGAAGCTTAGAACCAAGGTAATTCCCTTGGTAAAAGTTCAGGGGAACGCGAGGAGGACTTGCGTCGTGACTACCCACACTTGGTTGAGCAGGTAAATGAATTCTTAGTTTGATTTCATGTCTTTGGTTATGTGCATATCTTTGGTTATGTTTACATTTAACACTATAATGAGAATACTATCGCTAAATTTTTAATCTTTTGGAACACATGGTATATGTATGGGGGGTTCCTTGTTTGGATTTTTCACCCGATGTACTAGTTCCACTAGATTAGAAATTGAGCGAGAATATTATCATTGTAGATCGTTAAGTGTAAATATCTCTATAAGGTTATGTAAGAGTCCATATTGCAAAGTTCGTATGATTTCCGAATTTCGAGGACGAAATTCTTTTAAGGGGGGAAGAATGTAATACCCCGAAAGAAATTTCTATAATATATATATATATATATATATATATATATATATATATATATATATATATATATATATATATATATATATATGTGAATTTTTGATAGTAAATAATTCCCGTATGATGAATAATCATAAATATATACAGGTGTTTATCTGATGAATGGTTTTATCAGTGTTTGGGAACCCAGCAGGTATTTTCAGGTGAGAGAAATCGAGTGAGTTGGCGATCAGCAGGGAAAAATGCCATCAGTAGGCATTTTAGTGCTGATCGGTCGACCGACGCGGTCGACCGGCGCGGTCGACCGATCAGCGGTCAGAGAGTGTATTTCAGTTTTGGTTTCGGGTTTTGGTATTTGGGCTTTTGGGTTTCGGGTCGGGTTGGGGAGTTGGTATTTAAACCAACTCAACCCAGGAGGCAAGGGCTGAACCTCCAAATCGTAACCCTAGCCTCTTTCTTTCTTTCTTCTTCTTCCCCAAACGTAACCCTATCTGGAGCTGGAGATTGGAGGAGTTGGAGGAGCTCCAGGAGATTTCTGCAGATTTGAGCAAGGAGGATCATCCCCACAGCGTTCATCAGCACCTAAAGCGAGTATCATCTCGCCCATTCCCCCACCCCTTTTCTTTACTGGTTTATTGGGATTTTTCATGAGATTTTTGATGAGCCAAGAAGTATTTTCGTATAAAATGAGTTCTTTACAATAGGGATTGCAAGAATCAAGTTTTCAGTTCATAAAAATCCACCAACGTTTTGTCTAACGAAGATCTAGATCTGAGATTTCTTAAATAAGAGTTAAATCTAGTTTTACTGCCATTAAGACGTTTTGGTTTGTTTATCAAAATTTCTGAATATTAAAAAGGTAGATTTAAACTTTGATTTGGGTTGCTATTCTTCAGTTTGATGTTTAAATCATTTGAGTTAATGTTATCGTAGAATGCCAAAGCTTTTAATTTCCAGGTTCAGCTGACAGAAAACCCAAGTCTGGGTTCTGTCCGCTCGGCGGTCGACCGACACGGTCGACCGCAGAGCTCGAGTTGGTGTTTCGGTTGACCGCAGAAACATTTCGGTCGACCGCGACACCATATCGGTCGACCGCGATGATATTTCGGTCGACCGATGCGTCTGGCGGGCGACCGTCAAGGTTTGTATCTGAGTTCGGTCGACCGTATCGGTCGACCGTATCGGTCGACCGACGACACTCTGTTGCAGATTTCCAGGTTTGCTGTATTGGACTGTTTTTACTCCTATTCGGAGTTTTGTTTGGTTTATCTGACCATGGTAAATAGTCCCACCATATATCCATGTATGATAGATGACCTGAGGGTATAAAGTGGGGGCTTGCACACTGATATGAGTACGGATTAATATAAGTAGACTATTATATATATATCACAGCGGCCGTTACACAATTTCACAGTCCTCGAGTGGGACATGCGTTGCTATTAAGTCCTTATGTTGGACGTTCACTCTGCTTAGTCCTCGTGTTGGACATGTATTGTTATTTAATTCTCGTGTTGGATATGCATTGTCACCCCGGTCCAAGCGTTGGACAACGGTCACATCCGGTCCAAGCGTTTGACAACGGTCACATCCGGTCCAAGCGTCGGACAACGGTCACATCCGGTCCACACGTTGGACAACGGCTATATTTCAGTCTATGTTTTGGACACTTAATCGTTTTCGGACATAACATTCAGGTGAATTTGACATGACACTTGTGGTAGCCTCGTCATGATTTCACTTATCGGTAGAGATGGGTTTGTATTCGTTTCCTTCATTGTTTATTGTATTAGATCTCGGGTTTAGTATTTAGGGATTTACAATTTGAGATACAAGGTATATACATGAGGGTTTCCTTGTTTGAATTATTTCGCTCGACGTACCTATGCTCGTGTTGTAATTTCCTAAGTACTAAAACCCATTTGCTATTAGAATAATGATTTTATACTATTATACATTAACTGTATTTTCATATACAACGAGCCCTTTTCCCTTGGGGTTTGGTTGTGATGTTACTCGCTAGCGCTTTGACGCTCGTTGTCCCTCCCCCTTTCAGGTAACGAGCCAGGAGCCCGGAGTGTCGCAGGTTGACACGATTCACTTTAGCGTCAGCTGTCTACTCTAGATGTATTTTACTTTTGAACTCCACTGTAGACTTTGTGGTTTAGACATTTGAGAGTTTATTCTAGAAGTTGTAAAGGCGGTATGCCTTATTTCCTTAACTCAGACTTATTGTATTTGAGACTTGTTAAGAATTCCTGTTTATGCATTTCAGATATTGACTTTGTATTCCTGTGTGATGAATGATGAAATACTATTTTGATCCCTTTCATTTCATCAGTATCTCTTGTATTATCTTTTACTTGCTTTGTACCTACACCTGTTATTGACTCTACTAGAGAGATGTTAATTGTGATGGTGAAACATGTTATTGCACGGTGTGGTGCATGGCAGGTTTGACATTCCTGGTTTCACCAAGGACTGCAGCCTTGTGTGAACCTAGGGGCGTCACAGTCTATTACGAGTTAAAACTTAGGTGGTGTGATCATTGTAAATAAATTGGACACGATACAGATTGTTGTAAGAAACATCCTAAGTTTCAGAGATGGGTACCTAAGGTCAGAAATGCTATTTTTGGTCCTGTAAGAGGAGAGGTGGCACCAAATCTGAGTTTGGATGCAGGAAAAGTTCCAGTACAAGAGAACGTTTGTGGAGATGGTCTTGAATATGATAAAACTGATGATATACATGCTCTTGTTTAACAAAATCTTATTGTTACAGAGTCTGAAAAAGAGGGGGAGAATTTAGACAAGGGCGGCTCCTCTTCAGAGAGGAATTCTATGCATATTGTGCACGTTTTACTGGTAAACTCTGAAGTAAATGTTGCTAACAAGGAAGTCCCACAATCTGTAAAATAGGGAGGTAGGAAATATAGACAAGGGCTGCTCCTCTTCTGAGAGAAATTGTGTGCATGGTGTGCATGTTATGCAGGAAATGAATGCTGCACACAAGGAAGCCCCGCAATCTGGAAACTACTGGAGACTTATACAAAGAGGTAAAAATAAAACGAGTATCCATATAAACTCTTTTTCTCCTTTGGCTAACATTGTGTGTGATCTTGGTCCCTCTACAATGGATAAAGGAGGATTTGAGTGATAAATTTATCTTTTTCGAATGTTAGGGGTTTGAATAAATCCTTTAAGAAACTCCTAGCTAAACATCATCTACATCAAAATCATCTCTCTTTTATTGCCCTTCTAGAAACAAAGATCAAGGATTGCAACCTGTCAAGCATTACAAAGAAGCTAGCTTCTAGCTGGAAATGGGATGAAAATGCATCTAACACAGTTAAAGCTAGAATCCTGGTTTTATGGAATCCATATTTTCTAAACATTCAAGTTATGCACATCAAACCTCAGCATATTACCTTCTCTATCAAATCAGTAGATGGGAAAATTGACTGTATTGTTTCATCCATATATGGATATAATCATCAGTATTTCAGAAAGGATTTATGATCTGATCTTATCCAATTGCATCAAACATTAGGGAGTATGCATTGGATTCTTTATGGGGACTTCAACACCATGATAAATAATGATGAAAAGCTAGGGGGTGCTATGCTTACTGATGTAGTTACAAAAGACTTCAACTCTTTAATTGAAGATAGTCAACTATCTCACCTAAAAACTTTGAGGAATTTTTTGAACAATAAACAAGAACATGACACAAGAGTCTGGTGCAGATTGGATAGAGCACTAGTAAATAACACATGGATTCAAAAATATAGTTCAAGTCATGTAAAGTTTCTGCTACCAAGCTTTTCAGACCATTCTCTTGTAGTGGTATCAATTTATGAAGAGGAAAAATAAGGAAAAAAACCATTTAAGTTCTTCAACATGTGGATTAATCATAGCAATTTCCTGCTCACAATTTCTACCACATGGCAAGATCAAGTTGAAGGCTATAGAATGTTCGCAGTACTTACCAAACTCAAACGTTTGAAGGGTGCTTTGAAAGAACTTAACAGGAAGCATTATGAAAACATAAGTGAGCAGGTGCAAAGGGCTAAATACGCTTTAGAGGAATTCCAAAAAAGACTCCAAGCAAATCCTCTTAATCCTTCTTTCATTAGGCAAGAAAAAGAGAGTTTAACTACCTATAATAAACTCTTACAATGTGAAATGTCTTTCTACTAACAAAAAGCTAGAATCCAATGGAGTATCAAAGGGGACAGATACACAAACTACTTCCATTCCATTATTAAAGCTAACAGACATCTGAATAGAGTGCTAGTTTTAAAAAACAGCATGGGTGAAAGAATAACAGATAGAGAGATGATTGTAAATGAATTTATCTCTTACTACAAGAGCCTTATGGGCATTGCTGTATCAACTTCTAATCCTAGCATAAGGATTATTCAAAATGGCCCCTGCTTGAATGAAAACTAATGCAGAAGCCTATCAATACCAGTTTCAAATGAGGAAATCAAGCATGCTATATTCTCTATGCCTGATAACAAATCTCCAGGTCTTGATGGATATGGAGCTGCTTTTTCAAAACTGCTTGGTCTGTTGTTGGTGAGGAGGTCACATTTGCAATAGAGGATCAAAACAGGAAAGCTACTGGGAGTAATAAATTCAAAATCTATCACCCTTATCCCTAAGGTACACTGTCCAAATACTCCCTCTAATTTCAGGCCAATCTCCTGTTGCAATTGCCTATATAAAGTGATATCAAAGATTTTTGCAAACAGATTACAATCAGTTATGGGGTGTCTCATTAGTGAAGCTCAAAGTGCTTTTATAAAGGGGTAGACATATTGCAAATAATATCCTTCTAGCACATGGATTAGTCAAAAACTATGGCAGAAAACATATTTCCCCTAGAGTTATGATAAACATTGATATTAAAAAGGCCTTTGACACCATTAGTTGGAATTTTATTGAGGAAATGTTAAAAGGCTTGGGCTTCCCTAGTTTTCTATCTAGTAGGATCATGACTTGTATATCTACTTCAAAATACTCCATCTCCCTTAATGGCTCCCTTCATGGCTACTTCAAAGGAGAAAGAGGATTAAGGTAAGGGGATCCTCTCTCGCCCTATTTATTCATCTTAGGATGTAATATCTTTCCAGAAGCCTTGACCTTCTGAAACAGGACAGAAGCTTCAAATTTCATCCAAAATATGAAAGCCTTAATATCACTCATTTAATCTTCGCTGATGATCTCTTGTTATTTTGCAAAGGGGATCTTAGTTCAATTCAGAAACTCTACCAATGTGTTACTGGTTTCAGTGAAGTGTCTGGGCTTGAAGCAAATCCAAACAAATGTGCCATTTTTATGGAGGAGTGACTAAGCTTGTCAAGGATAATATCAAGGAGTTTCTGGGTTTACTGAGGGGAGTATGCCTATCAGATACTTGGGGGTCCCCTTAGTTTGCAAAAGGCTCACTTACCAGGATTGCAACCCCCTCTTTCATAGAATCACCACACAATTTCAAAATTGCTTGAAGCAAAGGAACCTGTCATATATATGCTGGCCAAATACAGATAATTAAGAGTGTCATCCTTGGCATTCAAATTTTGGGGTTCCAGCTATATATTGCCAATTAAAGTGCTTCAAAAGGTAGATGAACTCTGTAGGACATTCCTCTAGGGCAAAAATGATCAAGTCTTCAAGACTCCCTTGGTATCATGGGAAAAAACATGTATGGGCAAAATATATGGTGGTCTGGGGATTTTCTCTTCAATCTTATGGAATTATGCAGCTGCATTGAAGACAATTTGGGATATTCATTCAAACAAAGAATGCTTATGGATCAAATGGATCCATGACACATATCTGAAACACATGGACATAAGACAAGTGGAAACAAAAGTGGGGGACTCTTGGATGTGGAAGCAATTATTGAAAATCAGAAACAAAGCTTTGAATCATTGTGGAGGAGTTGAAAACTTAGTGGAATTAATCAGGTAATGTAGCAAAAGTTCTAAAATCAAGCTCTCAAGCCTGTATCATGCCTTATCCTCTACTACTGTCAAACTACCATGTTGCACCACTATCTGAGGAGGATTAAACTATCCTAAGTATTCTTTCATTGCTTGGCTTGCTGTTCAAAACTGGCTTTTAACACAAGATAAACTGATCAGTAGAGGAGTTATCCAAGCAAACAAATGTGTTTTATGCTCAGAATCAGATGCTGAAAGTAGAAATCACCTTTTCTTTTAATGCAATTACTCGAAAGAAATCTGGAAAAGAATTATGGACTGGCTACACTTTAAATGGAGAAGTTGTGATGGAACCAGTTAATAAATTGGTACAGTTCCAGTTTGAGGGGGAAGAGATTCAAGCAAAGAATAAAAATAATGGCATTTTCCTCCTCAATATACAACATTGGTTGGAAAGGAATGAGAGGATCTTCACTCTGAAATCCAGAATGATAGAGCAGCTAGTTAAAATCATTAAGGTGGATTTGATGACAATCATCCTCAACAGTGATATACCTGCAGAGATTAAGGAATGGATAATTTCTTTATAAATTTTAGCGGTTCCTTTAGGCTCTGTTCTTCAGGTTTTAGTTAGTCAGGGGCTGTTTCTCTCTCTTTTGCTGTGTTTCTTTCTTTTCTTTCGACAGCTTGTAGCATACTCAGTAAAAGAGTTCTTGATGCACATAACTCTCCCATACGTTAAAATGAATAAAAAAATTTCATTTACGAAAAAAAAAAACCATAACAAATACAGCAGTTGCACGATACTAGAGTCCTTTAATTAATAAGACCATTAATAAATACGAAGTACAAGATAAAAACAAAAAATCTTAAACAGTTGTATGTTTGCATCCACTATGTTCGGTTACCCACCAATTGCTCCTAACCGTTATCCCAAAATCCCATTCCTTCGTTTGTCGCCTCCATCTCCCAATGAAACTAATACCAAGTCACAAAACTAGCCAACTTTATATATCTCCATGGAAAAGGAAGGCATATATATATAAATTTATATCAAATGCTTAGCATATGAGACCCTGCCCATTGCGACTGAAAACATTTATTCATTTATTTAGATCCCAAGAAACTGAGTAAATTAGATCTTAATGTAATAGAAACTTAACGGAAAATCTAATGTAAATAAGGGGCAACGGTATTACAGTGAAATGAATTTGAAATTTCGGGGTATCGGAGTGTTTGAAAAATACTTTGCACTACCAAAGTAAAAAAGATGAATAGACTTTAGGGTACCAAAAAGAAAAGAAAACCAAGTACCTACCCAATTATTGAATTCAAGAAGCCCTCTTCAATTCTCATTGATAATCATATGTACACATGTAAAGCTCATAACATACAACACCCCTCTAAAGATTTTCTATCTCTTTCTAGCAACAGAGGGCGTGATTTTGATGACGAGACCGGGGAAAACATCGTCGGGGTCATGAATATGTGGGTTCTCCTCGACGATGAACGGGTCCCCGCACTTGTCGCTGATCGTATGCAGCGTCTCGCCCTCGCCAACGACGTAAATCTCATCGCAAGGCCGTTCGATGAACTTGTGTGCACTGTTAAAGCTCGTGGTTGAGTTTGGACGGAGAGAGCTCAGGAGGATGACGGCAACAAGAGTCAGCGCTAAGTACCAGGAGACCGTGTCAGCGATGGATATGAGCGTTGAGGTTTTTGATGGCATGGTTCTTGTTGTTGATGGAGGGGAATGAGAAGGGGGGAGAGGGGTTTTTATTAATTAGGGAGAAAAGAGGGAAAGGGGATTGTTGGTTATGTTTTTGAGGTTGCGGGGGGGTTTCGAAGTTGGCGTGATTTAGGTGAGGATGAGGCAGGATAGGTGAGAGGGCAGGAAGTTTGGTTATGGGGTTAAGGTTTTTCTTTGGAGTGGGAAGGCTAAGTCTTGTTTGATGATGTCAACTTTGTTGGTGGATTGGGGTTGGGGAGTAAGATTTGGGCTGAGATTGTTCCTTTTTCAATAGTTGAGTGTTAAATGGTTTAGAGTTGAGATTGCGAGATAATTTTGCCACCCAAAAATTTGAGAAAGAGAAATTATTCCCAGGGGTGAGCAAATTATCGGTTCAGTCGGTTTTGACTAATTTTTGTCAAATCAAATCAAGCCGAACTAGATTCAAAACCGAATTGAATCGAATCCATCAAATTACACACATATATCTCAAGTTAGGGATTTTTAAGCTAAAAAACAACACTCCTACTCCTTCAAACCTTTCAATCGTCTTACATTCCAAGTTGAAGAGCAAATCCATCAAATTAACTACTTTATTAACGAAAACTAAACATTTATCAATTAAAATATATAAAAAGATTAATGTAAATTACGATGGGTCGTTCAGTGTAGATTACGATCACGATTGGTCGTTCAAGCTATTCTCATTTCAAATATTCTAAAATCAAACCAAAAGGAAGTCTTTTTATACCCGAACTAAATTGCCAAAATTGCCAAAATTCCATCGGTTCAGTTAGTTTATTTGTTTGCAACCATTAGTGCTCACCCCTAGTTATTCTATCAATAGTAAGCTAAAAATCCTATCAAAGGTCATTTATAAAAGGAACGAGAAGGAAGAAGATCACAACAGTGTGTCAATAGTTGATGATTAGTGTAATACCATAGTTTGATTGTACTAATGTGATTGCGTTGATACAATATTGTGTGTGTACTGATAATGATTGCAATGATGTTATATATTGATTGCATATGTTTAGAATTGTGAAAAGATCACATATCATTATTTTCTTCCTTCTTATATGATTCTCTATGCTAGACTCACTATATGAATTTTTATGTATACGTGTAAATGCACGTGCAACATACATAGATTTTATGTTTTTTGAAATTTTATTAGATCCCGCTATCATAATTTAACCATTAAAATATGTAAACTTTCCATATGTTTGCAATTACTTTCAATTAATATTTCAATCATTTACTCGTTAAGGAAGAAAATATTATTTTATTATTTTATTATTACATTAGTCGTCTTTAACGTAAGGAAAATGATTTAAGGACCCAAAATATGGGACCAAGGGAGGGGACATGTGAGGTGTCCCCTCCCTATTGCATAATGAGTTGGTCATGCCAACTCATTATGCAATAGGGATGGGACACCTCACATGTCCCCTCCATTGGTCCCATATTTTGGGTCCCCGTAGCAGCACTCTTAACGTAATACTAACTTTAGGACAAATTTTCAAAACAGACCCTTTTGGGTTTTTATTTGCAAAAAACGACCTATTTCGAAAAAATTTACAAAAATTGACCTGTTTTCAGCCCATTCAGCCCAGCGCTGAAAATAGGTCGGTTTTTGTTAAATTTTTCCGAAACTTCACGGGAGTTCAACTCCCAAGAAGTTTAATGTATTTTTAAACTTCACGGGAGTTGAACTCCCGTAAAGTTTAATTTATTCATAAAACTCCACGGGAGTTCAACTCCCGTGGAGTTACAGGCCGCATTTCCCAGAGAGCGCTCTCTGGGAAATGCTGCATGCAACTCCACGGGAGTTGAACTCCCGCGGAGTTTGGCGTGCCTATATAAGGCGCACGTGACCCATCCCCAGCCCGACCCCAGCCCTACAAACCCTAACCATCTCCCTCGTTCCCAATCGCCGCCGCCCCAGCTCCCGACCGCCGCCGCCCAGCGCCCGACCGCCGCCGCCGGAGCGTCCAACCGCCGCCGCCGCCTCCTTTCCGTTCGCCGACGTCAGATCTTAGTCTCATTCGAAAAAACAGGTAAATTCTTCCTAAAAAAATTTATACTCTCTAATTTTTGTATACTCTCACTTTTGATTGTGATTTCATATAAAAATCTAGATTTTAGAATTTAATTGTGAATTATTTACGAATTTTGTTAAGAAATGTGAAAATTAGAGGGGAAATTATCAATAAATGTGAAAATTAGAGGGGAAATTATCATTAATTTTGTGAAATTTGTTAAGAATTAGTGTGTAAATTATCAATAATTTTGTGGAATTAGTGTGAAAATTATCAATAATTTTGTGAAATTAGAGGGAAAATTATCAATAAATGCGAAAAATAGTGTTACTACATATGTATGACATAAATTAGATTTTAGAATTTAATTGTGAATTATTTACGAAGGACAAATTTTTGCATTTTGAATTTAATTGTGGATTATTTACGAATTTGTGAAGAAAAATTAAATAAATTTGTGCATTTAGAGATGAAATTATGAATTAATGTGGAAATTAGAGTTACTACCTAAATGTAAAAATTAGTAACAATCAATATTTATTTTGCTTTTCGTGTAATATTGATGTTGAATTTTTCACTCTTCAGAGGTAACGATCGAATCGTAATTCTCTGTTCTTATGATAGGAAGAATAATTACCTCGAAAATAATATGCCCGTTTATGAAGGAGGCGCGACGAGACTGTTGTTCATAACAAAATCGTGTACTTTCGATGAGTTGGTTAATGAATTACACAAACTTACATTAACTAACTCACGTGAATATCACCTCAGTGTAGTTTGCAATTATCCTGTTATAGGGAACAGAATAAGTGGCATTAAAATATCAAGTGACTACAATATGGGTCTCATTCATGTCTTACCCGACGAGAAGCGTTCGGTCGAATTGTTCATTGAAAAACATCAGAGGGATTTGGGAAAATCGTTGAACTCCCAAGGAATGTATTCTCGCATGTTGGAGGATCCTGAAGTTGATTCTGTAGGCTTTTTATCTCCTCAACAAGATGAATGTTGGACACAATCACAATACATGAGCGGTCCTTCGTTCGTGGGCACTTTGAATGCTTTCGATACTAACACGGGAATTTAAGAAGATAATGCAAGTGTCGAATTCGAGAATGATTATGAAGAGGAGGGATTACAAATTAATAGCATGACCTTGATAGATCGTGATGACAGGGAAAACCAACACATCGACGGATGTTATGTTAATAATGAGTATGTCATCTTAGAGGATCCGCCGCCCAATGAACTTCAAGGAGATGAATGGATTGATAACTCCGTGATGGAAAGTGTTCCTATTAGTACTAATAGCGGTGTTGATACACAGGCTGAGGACTTCTCATTCATGAAGGGAGATCTTTACGAGAGTAAGGAGAAATTGATCCATGTTATTCACACGTATTCCATTGCAAAAAATATGAAGTTCAGGCCAACCAAAAATAATACTACAAGCCATAATGTGGTTTGTTTCTATCGCAAAGATGACAATGTCGAAGATAATAGTGGACACCACGACGGCAATGCGAGGTGTCCGTGGAAGCTTAATTCACGCTCGGGTGTAAGAGTAGGCGGGTAATTCAAAATCACGGCATACAATGGACTCCACACTTGTAGCAATCCTCGATTAGAGATGAATAACAAGAATGTGTCCTCTTCTTTTATATATCGATTGATTTTACTGCATCTGAGGGAGGATCTTGATCTAAGGCCGAAAGATATCCGTCTTTTAGTGCATATATGCTCAGTACAGATCAGCGACGCGTCACCATCAGTTTTACCGAAATGAGCTTGATGTCCTCCAACACGAACAGGTAAATATAAAACTCAAGAAGTATGAATATTATAGTTTTTCTGTATGATACTAATAAATGTTTTATTTTATTTCAGTTCAAGTGGAGACCCTATACACCGCCGGAGCTCGATATGTATTCTCTTGCACCTATCTGCCGAGATAGTCCCGACTTGTGGAGAGCCAGAGTTCCATTGATCTGTTGAGAGATCATGGAGATGCATGTCCCGGACCGTGTGCTACGGCAGTTTACGCTCTCTCAGCATATTCCAGATCCTGTCGAGCAGATCGATCGTCGGTGGCGCCCTACATCGCACCGTACTGACTGGGCCATAGTCCGTGCGGCCTATATAGAAGATGAATAGGAACGCGTGTGGGATGATCAGATCCTGTTTGGAACAGGAACTGAAATATGATATGATTAGGATGACGTATGTAATAAAGATGTGAAAAATTCTCAACAACAAGTATCTCACGAAGAGTGTTGAGAACATGTTGCACTTACTGCGAAGACTCTTCAGATTTCAGATGTCCAGAGGCACCTCACTAGCAGCGCATGTGAACAACTATACTAAGTTATTGTCGGACTTGGCAAATATTGATGAGAAGATTTTGGATGAGTACAAGGCTAATATCTTATTGGGCTTCTTACCGGATGAGGAGTAGACACCTTTGTGCTCACTTTATTAAATGGGAGATCTTCTATCAACTATAGTAAAGTAACTAACGCTTTGACGAACTATGACTTGAGAAGGAAGGACAATGAGACTTCCCGCGCTAGTACTTTAGGAGAAGCATTGTCGACGAGAGGTAGAAGCCCATATCCGAAAGGTGGTAATAGAGGAAGGTCAAAGTCTAGAGGTCATCACCAGTTAGAAAAGAACCAATGTGCATTCTGTAAGGAGCAGGGACATTGGAAGAGAGACTGTCCGAAGCTCAAGAAGAAGGAGAATAGAAAGAAAAAGGGCCCGAAGGCCAATGAGGTGAATATTGCAAAAGGCGATGATTCTTATGATTCGAACTTTTCTCTATTGATTACTCCGGAGGTGAACCACTTGGATGCATCAGATGGGATGCTTGATTCCGGTGCTACTTATCATGTAACTCCTAGGCGAGATTGGTTTGCATCATTCGAGAGACTCGATGGGGGTGTTGTTGTCATGGGAAATGATCAATCCTATGACATTTGTGGGATAAGTACCATGCGGATTAGGATGCACGATGGAGTAGTCTATGAATTGAAGGAGGTGAGATTCGTTCCTCAGCTGAAGAAGAATCTTATCTCAGTTGGAGCTTTGGAGGCAAAGAGATTCAAGGTGACCTTTAAAGACGCTGTAGCAAAGGTTACTAAGGGATCTTTGATGGCGATGAAAGGAGTCCGCAGTCGGAACTTATACTATCTGAAGGGGAGCACTAAGATTGGCCAGGTTGCTTCGGCTATTTCAGAGGCGGACATGAGCAGGATTTGGCATTATAGGTTGGGGAACTCAGGAGAGAAGTCACTGCAAGCTTTGTACAAGCAGGCGCTATTGAAGGGAGTCAAGAGTGGAAAAATTGAATTCTGTGAGCACTGTGTTCTTAGCAAGAAAATGAAGGTGAAGTTCGGGACTACCATTCATAGGACGAGGGGCATACTAGATTACATGCACATAGACGTTTGGATCCCACCAAGACTGCATCACTTGGTAGTCGACATTGGTTGGTCATGTTTGTTGATGACTATTCTAGGCTATGTTAGGTGTACACCATGATGAAAAAGAGTGAAGTCCTAGATTTGTTTGTGGAGTGGAAGACAAGATTGGAACTGCAGACTGGGAGAAAGATCAAGACGTTGCGATCCGACAACGGTGGTGAATATACATCAGACCCCTTTCTGCAGCTATGTCGAGACGAGGGCATAGAGAGGCACTTCACGGTTAGTCATACACCGCAGTAGAATGGGGTGGCAGAGAGGCTAAATCAGTCTTTGTTGGAGAAGGTCCAATGTTTATTGTCACAGAGTGGTTTGGAAAAAATCTTTTGGGCTGAGGCACTTACATATACGAGCCACCTCATTAATAGGCTGCCTTCATCTGCGATTAAGGGGAAAACCCCTACGGAGAAGTGGTCGGGAGAGCCAGCACATGACTATGACCAGCTCAAGGTATTTGGGTGCCCTACATTTTATCATGTGAGAACAGATAAATTAGAACCTCGAGGTAGGAAGACCATATTTGTAGGATTCAAGCGCGGTGTTAAGGGATACAAGCTTTAGGATCCAGTTAATAGGAAGATTGTGCTGAGTAGAGATGTCACGTTTGATGAGGCTTCTATCTTGAATCTTCCCAGCTCTCATCAGGTGGTGAGCGACCCGACAGATGAGATATCGTAGGTGGTGGAGATCGATGCAGCTCCACATTGTCCAGATGGTGCAGTATCCATTAGAGTGCCGACTGAGGTGATGCCAGGCGAGTATCACGGTGACATGGAGGATATGGATACTAATATGCAAGATCAGGGACCGGCTCAGGTTCAGGATTCTATTACGGTTCGGAGACAGAGGAGAGACATATGATTGCCAGCACGATATGCCGACACAGTTGCGTATGCACTTCTAGTGGAGAGTATCAATGAGATGGTGCCTACTACATTCAGAAAGGCCGAGCAAAGTTCGGAGGCTGATTCGTGGTAGGTAGCTATGAAGGAGGAGATTGAGTCTCTTCATAAGAACGATACATGGGAGTTTGTTAAGCTTCCAAAGGGGCGGAAGGCAATTGGTTGCAAGTGGGTATACATGAAGAAGGAGGGCATTGAGGGCACTCCATTGAGGTTCAAAGCTAGATTGGTTGCAAAGGGCTATGCACAGGAGGAAGGAATTGACTATAACGAGGTTTTCTCTCCGGTGGTGAAACACTCTTTGATTCGAATTTTGCTAGCTTTGGTGGCACAGTATGGTCTGTAGTTAGATCAGTTGGATATGAAGACGCCATTTTTTCATGGTGATCTTGATGAAGAAATATATATGACTCAGCCATTGGGATTCCGAGCTACAGAGAAGGAAAAATTAGTTTGCAGATTGAAGATACGGTTTGAAGCAGTCTCCTCGATAGTGGTATAGGCGATTCGATGGTTTTATGATTGGTCATTCGTACACTCGGAGCCAGTTTGATCCTTGTGTATATTTTCGCAAGTTAAAAGGAGGTGCGTACATCTATGTATTGCTCTATATCGATGACATGTTGGTTGCCTCTATTTCTAGATCTGCTATAGATGAGTTGAAGCATAGCTTTCAAAGGAGTTTGAAATGAAGGATTTGGGTGAGGTGAAGCGCATTTTAGGGATGGAGATCGGCAGAGACAAGAAGTAGGGCAGAATTTGTTTAACACAAGTGGCTTATTTGAAGAAGGTTCTATAGTGATTTCATGTTAGCATGGATACGAAGCCAGTTAGTGTACCATTAGGAGCCCATTTGAAGCTTTCAGCTGATCTTTCACCGAAGACAGTTGAAGATCGAGAGTTGATGTCGAAGACTCCATATGCGAGCGTGGTTGGAAGCTTGATGTACGCGATGGTATGTACGAGTCCAGATTTGTTACAGGCGGTGATCATGGTTTCGAGATACATGCATGATCCAAGAGTGGGTCATTGGAACGCCGTGAGATGGATTTTGAGGTACATTCGAGGTACGCTCAATGTTGGTTTAGTTTATGAGCGGGACACTACAGGTGGGTAGCTATGCATTGGTTATGTTAATTCAGATTATGTCGGGGATTTGGATAAGCGTCGGTCTACTATGGGGTATGTGTTTACTTTGACCTGTGCGCCGGTGTGTAGGAGATGCACCTTACAGTCGATGGTGGCTTTGTCTATGATGGAGGTAGAGTATATGGCAGTTATGGAGGCTGTGAAGGAAGCTATTTGGCTTCGATGACTTTTGGAGGAACTTGGTATATCGCAGAGATCTGTCACTATTCATTGTGATAGCATGAGTTCTATCTATTTGGCGAAGAATCAGGTTTTTCATGCGCGGACGAAGCACATTAACATTTGTTATCACTTCATTCGGGATGTTCTTGAAGATGGTGATGTGGAACTTATGAAGGTTCACACGAAGGATAATCCGGCGGATATGCTCACTAAGGTGGTTTCGAGCAATAAGTTTGATCATTGTCGAAGCTTGTTATACATTCGTGATTGTTGAGGCCGTTGGCGGCCATTTGGGTGAACTACGTGAAGGCTTGATTCCTTAGGCAAGAGGATACGTAGGCAGTTAGTTTTGATACAGCCGATTTGGTGAGTTGATACCGATATTTGGAGAATGTTCGCATTCTCATTTGGGTTCTAGACTTGTTATGGATTGAGTCCGTTGTCGTGAATCGTTTCACTTCACTGGACGCAATAAGTAGGACATTTGTTTTGGTTGGTGTCGGCTCAAGTTTGGGAAAACTTCACCGAGGTGGAGAATTATGGAGCACGTAGAGTGGGGGCCACCTACTTTCACGAGCATGGAGCAAAATCACGTTTTTTCACGCGTCTTGTGGGGGCCACATGTGCGTGTCTCTTTTTTGCTCCCGTGAACACCAAAAATCAAGCCCACCCGATTTCCACTGCTATATATATAGCCTAGGTTATTTTTGTGCGTGGGGTGTAGGCAGAGGAGCATGGAGGTTGTTTTGTTAGCGGCTACAAAGAAAAAGCAAGTGCAAGGATTTGTCTTTTTTTGGCTGGGGAATTGTTTCGGCTGGGAGCAAGTACAGAAGGAAAATTGGTTGTGCTTGGTGAAGAAAAGCGACAACTTTGTGAGGGTTTTGTGCATCCTTTGTAGAGAGATATTATGTGAGGGATCTGAGAGTTTGTGTGAGGGTTTAGATTGAATGATTATAAACCCTAGTTGTATTCTCTCCCTCTAGTAGTAGATCCCCCCATTCTTGCCCTGTGGACGTAGGCAATTTGCCGAACTATGTAAAATTGGTTGTCTCGCTATTTGTATGATTTGTAATAGCTTATGTAGGTTCCCTCGACAGGTCAATCCTAGAACTGATAAGAGGAAGAGCTGATATCTCACTTGGTTGAGATATTTTGCTTAAGGTTTTTGTTTTCTTTGTGAAACAGAATATCCTATTGCGACCTGACTCTCTTGTTATGCTGCCAAAGTGCTGCCAAAATTTCTACTGCGTATAACATGCACATAAGATTAAGGCAAGATTATCTTCATCCAAACTCATCCCCATAGTTAAATAACTTGTTAGATGTTTAATATAATGTTGAATATGTGTTTTCATGCTTTAATCTTAACATGAGGCGATAAAAGTTAGATTTTTGATGTTAAAACTTAAACCAATCCTATATTAGTAATCTTTTCTTGTTGTTTATGATAGTATCATGATCATGATCATTAGGGTTATTCATAATTTTATTTATATATGAGAAATTTAAGAGATGTACTATATATGTATTTTCTGCAGAAAACTACAGCACTTGTATTATCTTTAAATAAGATTTCGAGATAGCAAATAAACTCCAAATTTAACCAAACTAGTTCCAAATAAAATCTACATTTATCTAGTTTCTAAAACAGAAAACCATTCTTAAAAAGAGTTTGTATGGAGGAAGATATATTCTTTTTACTAATAACATGTCTTGTAGAAAAACTGCTGCACATGTATAATGTTTAACTGAAGATTTGGGATAACAAATGAACTCCAAACTGAATAAATCTTATGCAAATTGAAAGATGTGTGAATCTAGTTTTCAAAACAGAAAACTATTCCTAAAGATAATTTTTTTAGATAATGGTATACTCAATTTACTGATAATACATTCTGCAGAAGAACTGCTGCATATATATAATGTTTAACTGGAAATTAGAGAAAACATATGAACTCAAAACTGAACCAAACCAGTGTCAAATGATATTTAGGTGAATCTAGTTTCTGAAATGAAAAACTATTCTTAAAAAGAATTTGTCTAGAGAAAGATATGCTCAATTGACTAACGATATATTTTGTAGAAAACTGCAAATGTGCTGATTTAAAATAATTGATATATAACATGAAAGTTTCTTGAGTTTCGCTCTTGTTTGTTCTTATTGAGAGAGTTTCTTAATCTTGTACTATTATATTATAATGATTAAGAGTTGTTTAATACCTAAGATGATGGTGAACACCAGTTATGGACACGCACACCGAGATATGTGCACATACACTTAGTTTATGTTATGTTAACACGCACTGTTGAGATTTCTGATACACGTTGAGTTGATAAAAGTGTAATAACATATAATAAAATAGTGTTCATCAGTTATGGATGCTTGGTGTGGATGTTTCTCGTAATGAGACCGCGGCTGTACCACACTAGGAGTATTGGATGTTTCTCACAAAGAGACCGCGGTTGTACCAATACTCAAAGATAATCGGGGTTTTTTCGGATTTGGCTGATATGTCTATACTCTATTGTACGATCATCTGGATACATCATCTGGAAATAGGGAGGTAAAAACTATTTGCCGCAGAACGATGGAGTAAGAGTTTTACAATAGTATCGTTATTTTATGTATCCGGAATAGAGAGACAAAACCTATTACCGTAGAGCGATTGAGTAAGAATATTACAAGAGTATCGCTACTGCATAAGGAGATGCGCACATATATGTATCATCAGTTGTAGTTACTCTCATGTTAGATTACCCATGAGTAGGACACATTTCTTGAATTATGATATACAGGATATGGCCTATGGTGATTTCTTTTTTTTTTAGATTGGATGATATTCTCTTATTATTACGCCAACCACTTGAGAAGTAATTCGAGATTGTGACATTGGTCTTATATGGTTTAGGCTTGGAGTATTTCTTTTGAGTGTTATTTTCATTCATAGAGTTAGAATTGGTGTTTAGGGATCTACAATTTGAGTCATATGGTATATATATGAGGGTTTCCATGTTTAGATTATTTCGCTCGACATACTACGTCTCGTCTTGTAGGTGTCTAAATTTTAACTCCATTAGATACGGGAAAAATGATATAGGTAGACTATGCTTAATAGACAGAGCCTCCACTTCATCTAGCAGCCCTTCCCCTAGGGGCGGATGGAGGTGATCTTACTGTAGTACTCTGACGCTCTTGTTGTTATTCTTTTTGTTTAAATTATCTCTTTCAGGCCGATCAGAGTTTCGGAGAGCCGCAGGATGAGAGAGTTCTAGTATAGTCCCCGTCGCACAGTCTTAGTAGCTGAAGCTCCACTTTATAATTATGTTCATTATTCAGACTTTAGAGTTGTATCCATTTTGTAGAGGCTGAGTGCCCTAGTGAGATTTTATTTGACTCATTGTGTTGAGATGTATTTCAGACTCAGAGATATTTTTATTCTATTTTCTATTGGACTCATTTATTGATATACTTCTTCTGTGCATGTCTGATTTTGTACTACTTCTATTATTTGCTTGTTTTGTACCTTCACCTACTTGTTGATTCCACTAGAGAGATAGTGACTGTGATGGTGAAGTATGTCGTAGCATGGTGTTTGGTACTTGGCAGGTTTGACAATCCGGGTTTCACCTTGGACTGTAGCCTTGTGTGAATCCTGGGACGTCATAACTATCCTTTCTCCACAGAACCCCTCTGTAAATAACCTTCACTTATAGAATTCCATTCCAGGCTTTCCTCCCTCATTGTCTCCTTAGCCTGCGACACTCTGACTCCTATGTGTAGAGAGTCTTTGTCCTCCTCCTCCTCCTTTGCACTCCACATGCTTTCTCCATTATTCCCACCTCGATTTCTTAGTAAAGCGAACCCAAGCTCTATATAGAGGAGTAGAATTTTAGATCTCGGTCCAATAATTCTAAAGGACGTGGCTTAAACAACCACTGTTATAACAAAAATTTGGTATCTTTACATATTTAAAGGACATCACAACAATTGTCCTTCCTCTAGCTTAATCTTCATACCCTACGTAATGACTTTGATGTATCAATCCAAACCCAAATCTGAAGTGATGTGCCCCAAACAAAGCCGGATTAGTCTGCATTAACCATCTTAACCATTCCCAATCACGAGCCAATGGTATCTCCTGTCTCTTTCCTCATACAATTGAGTGGAAGATTGAAAACATGTATCCAAAAAACAGCCACTATGATCACCATAGTCGATGGTTGAATATAGCCAGAGAATTCCTTAAAAAGAATTAAGTGTTTGCCGAAATCTACAACCCATTATGAGCAACCCAATCCCTATTCTATATAGTCACAAAATTAAAAGAGGGGTAAACCCCCTTCAAGCTCATGAACACTGAACACCTTCAATGACATCCAAACTTTTTGCAATGTGCCGTTGAACACCTCCTTGTTGAAAATTCAATTAGTAAACACTTTGGCCACCAAACAAAGTCAAGCCACATTCTCTACTTTTTTATCGCCTCAATCTCTACAGCGCACTCCTGTGACTCCTCCTCTGTCAATGAGAACATACCCTACTTTGAGAGGAAATCATCCTCCATGATCGCTTGGCAAATCCATCTCAAGAAACTAAAACGTTAAAAGTCGTATCCCAATTAGGACCCTTTGTACCTATACGAGACTCCCCTTTAGCCCTGGAACCACTTCGTGCGGAGGTTAGCCTTCCCTTCAACCTCAAACAAGACCTTCCCTTCACCCTCCCCAACTTAGGAGAGAAAAAATGCCCAACCATAGTGGAGGCGATCTAAACACTCATACACCAAGAGAGATGAGAAATAGACCTCACAAGGAGGAGAGAAGAAGAAAAACTCCCACTTGACGGTGGAGATGAGAATTTTTAGTTCTAAATTCTAATGTTGTTCCTCCTTGAGTTTGTTTCATCAAATTTCATGATATTTTCTTGCCATACAAATTCATGCTATTTGACCAAAGTTTTTGAATCTTCAGGATACTTTCTATAAATTAATAAAATTTAGGGTCCTTTTGAATTTTTAGGGTCATTTCTACTATAAGTTTTGTATATTTCTAGTGTTCTACTAAATTAGGGACTTTTTTATAAAATTTAAAATGTTTGGAATTATTTTGAATTTTACCAAAATTTTGTAAGATCTATGATTTTTCTCTAAAGATTTTGTACAATCCATGATTCTTTTGCAAACTTTTCAATATTTTGAAGTCTTTAAAATTTTGGTAAGTTCTATAAACGTTTTTTAAAATATACAAAATTTAAAAATCTTTCGGATATTTCTACTAATTTTGTAAGTTAATTTTTTCATAAATTTTTTAAATTGTGGAAGTATTTTGTGTATTTCTACAAATTGTGTAAGTCTGGGTAAAAAAACATCTAAATATATGTATTTTTAAATTTAAGTATAAAGAAACAAATTATGAGATACAGAGTTCAATTTTGTTATTATATATCAAATTTTAAATATTTAGATTATCAAAATGTTAAATCATCATTTAGTGAGATTTTATGTTTTGTAATTTCTTGAAAAGTGGTTGAACGTAAAGATTGAACAAATTATCTATGACTTGTATCTCATTAAAGATATTTCTATTAATTATGACATAAAAATTTAAATGTTATATTAAAGATATTTTTATTAATTAGGATATGATCATCATCATATAAATGTAATATAAAAAAATTAAGGGTAATGTTGACCATAGAAAGATTTACCCAAACTCACACTTTAAAGAGAGCATGATGTGATATGAAGTATGATTAGTGGATAATTGAAAATTTCAAACAAATACGATAATTTTTTGTGATTTTTAGTGAATTAAACCATTTTTACTTTAATATGCTATCACGAAGATAGAAATTGACTAACCAAACCTTTCTAGCAACGCTAAAACAATCTTAAAAGACGATTTTTCTTCTTTAAAGGGGGTTACTGAAATTTTTAAAGTGGGGGGGGGGGGCGCGTGGATTCTAATATTTAACCATTATCATACTCCCTTTAAAAGCACGAGTTTGGAAAATCTTTTTTTGACAAATATACCCCTTTATAATTTGAATTATCTTATCTATAATTAAATTCTAATTTTCAATGGTCAATATTACCCTTCACTATTTTGAATATTTTATTTATATCTTAATCTATCCTAATCATAATCATATCTTATCATAATCCTATATGAACCATGTTTAGCTTAATAATTTAAAAAAACTAATATTAATAAAATATATAAAACATAAAAATGATATTAGTTTGTTAAGATAAAGAAATTACAAGTAGATAACATATTATAATACATGAAGTATTGCAAAAAAAACCATAAAAAGTTTTAAAATTGCAGAAAAGACCCTGAAAAGTTCAAAATTATAAAAATCATCCCAATGTCTCAAAACTTTAAATAAAAAATAGGAAATTAAAAAATTAACATCGGTTTGTAAAGAATTTAAAATTTACAGTTAACACCTCAATGTCTCAAAAATTATAGAAACACCCTCAAAAGTTTAAATTACAAACAAGCACATTAAAATTCTAAAATTTTAAAACTTACAAACAACACAGATGAATTCAAGAGATTATCATGATACACCTAAAATTTTTGACATTTAAATTTAAATTTTTTAATTAACACCCTTAATATCTCAAAAATTATAGAAACACCTTCAAAAGTTCAAATTATAAAAAGTCACCCTAAAATTCTAAAATTTGTAAATAACATAAGATGAACTCAAGATATTACCCTTAGACACCTAAAAAATTAAAATTTGCCAAAATTAACCTCAAAATTTTTAAAAAAAAACTCCTTCAAAATTTAAAAATTGTAAAAAAACTCTAAATTTTCAAAATTTTTAACTAGCACACATCAAATTCGTCGATTGGTAGACCGCTAAAATTTAATATTTTTCAAAATTAATCTATAGTTTTAATAATTACAAAAGACACCCTCAAAATTTTAGAGTTACAAAAAATATACTAACATTTAAAAAATTACCACCAACACATGAAATATAGAATTTACAACTACCAAATTTAAAAGTAAATTTTTTTAAAAACTCTTTCAAAATTTTAAAAATTACAAATCACACCCTCAAAGTTCAAAACCACAAAAATGGGCTAAAATTTTAAAACTTGGCAAACAAAAGTGTAATTGTTTGGTATTTTTCATATATATAT
>BQKN01056247.1:0-17685 GCA_022839385.1 Asparagus kiusianus
GTCACGCCCCGCTTCCCAAAATACTGGGGAATCGGAACGTGAACAAGTCCGTGACGTATTAGATTGAGGAGAATAAATAAAAGACTATTTCTTCTCAACCTAATACGCTAAGCGTCAAGCATTATAAAATGCGAAGTCACAGGTCCCCGATCACAGTTACGAGAATATAATAAACAACTCAGAACAAAATGATACATATCACAAATGAAATATAATATTCGAATCAACATGTTCTGATACAAAGCAATCCAACTGAAATACTGGAAAATATAAAAATACACTGATCAAGAGGAAAAGGAAAGTGCTATAAAAGTAAATAAGGACCATCGAACAACTAAAGAAAATAACTAAGCTTTGGCTTCTTCTTCTACTCTGTCTGCAAGGTACTCCTGCTGAGAATACTCTAGCTCTTACCGAACCTATCCTTCCTCTAAATCTGACGTACAACCCGAGAGAACAGGAGTACATCAGCGTGCATGACACACGACAAGATCCCAAAAGGAAGAATAGAAACAGTCGAACGCCCAATGTAATAACAGATACAACAACAGTAACGACAATAGAAATGTGCAACTGAAAATCTAACCATCTAGATGCAATCCACTACTAGAGTATAACAATCAGAAGAATCTATAAATATCCGAGTAACAAGGTCATACAACTAGATAGAATTAATACTTTAAAATCTACAACACGAGACGTAGTACGTCGAGCGAAATAATCCAAACAAGGAAAACCTCATGTGTATACCATATGTCTCAAATTATAGATAATTAAATATTAATCCCAATCTATGTATGAAAAGAAATATAACTAGTCCACATCTCACCAGAATCCATAATCATCTAAGGTGATAACCTATATAAGGTAATATTAAAGGAATTTTTCTAATTGTAGATATCAAACAAAGCCTACCATAGGACACACAAGCATATTATTCTTATTTTACATGTTATTTGAATTGGAGAAGAATATTTTCATATATATAATTGGGTCCCCGTAAATCTATCCTAGGACCACGCCTTCAAGTCAAGTATTGGCCCTTTGGCCCATGTATATATATAACTCGCGATATCAGAAAAGCACATGTGCCCGTTTATATACATGTTATGTTCTCTATCCAATTCTCCTTTAAAAACCCTATGTTTATCAGTTTAATTTAAGTGATCGTACCTAAAATATTGTGCACTAGCCACGGAGTTACCGTGGAATGATTTATGTAAGATTATGAAAATATTCGTGACCCATAACACGTCTGATCAAGAGTGCATCGTCTAGTCAATGCTATAATAGTAATAGTCAAGGAAACCTCATACTGAGGTATCGATATCAAGGGAACTTGATACTCCTCTTATCGGGATATCGATGTCGAGTGAGTATAGACATACTTTGAAGCACGCTTATAAATCATACTTTTAATAGGAGTTATCTTCATGTACAGTCTCTCCTACTTGATAACAACTAGGTGGTAAAGTAACAATTTCCATATAGTCATTCATCAAACAAATCCTACACATGTAATTACATATCACAGTCTAATCTATGCATATAATTCATAACAGATCTAAAATTCTAATCAAATAACAATAAAAATGTAAATTCACACGTACTTATTTCACGACAAATATAAGAATTGTAATAAACTAATCTAAAATCAAAAACTTGCACATAATTAATAGATCTAAAATTGTATGGAATAATAAACGGGGGAAAAATAGGGATCTTGCGCATAATTAATTTACAATAAAACTAAGAATTAAAATGAATAAAAAATATCATACAAAAGGGATCTTTCCTGCGAGTTTTTGTCGGACGTATCGATGTTGTCGTGCAAGGCTACAGGCCCGTGAATGAGGTGGTGGTGAAAAGGGATGGAGAGGACACTAGGGGAGGAGGGGTTGAGAAGACTGCTGGTCGGCGGGTTTGGGGCATATGGAGGACGACGGTCGAACTAGGAGGCTGCAGGGGTGGTGGTGGCTTGGGGCTGTTCGGATCTGGAGGGTTTGAGGGCTGAGGGGCGACGATTGTCGGAGAAGGGGCTGAGCAAGGTAGCTCGGCGCTAGAGTGGCAGGATAAGGCCGGGGTTGGCTGGTGGAGAAGAAGGAGGGGAGCTCGGGGAGGAGTGGGGAAGGAGGCTGGTAGCCTCAGGGCGGTACTACGAGGGCTAACATCAAGGAGCTCGTGACGACTGAGATCTAGCTAGGGGTGCGACTGGTCGGAGGCGGCAGGGAGAGGGAGTGGCGCTATGGGTTTAGCAGTACGGATTTAGGAACGAGAGGGAGAGGAGATGGGGGCACGGGTTAGTGAAGATCTGGATGAAGGAGGGGCTGGATGCAGCTTGAGGTGGTGGAGAGAGGAGGAGGTTCTGGTGGTAATGGCGGGGAAGAGAGATAGAGGCGGCAATGTAGGGGGATGAGGAGAGGAGAACAAGAGAGAGAGAGAGGGATGAAAACGAGAGAGGAGAGAGAGATGAAAACGAGAGAGGGGAGAGAGGTGGGCGGCTGTGAGATGAAAACGAGAGAGAGATAGAGGAAGAGAGAGAAAATATTATATATAAATAGGATAAGGGTTTAGGGGAAATAATTAGGGATTAGTTAAGAAATAATTAGGAAAAATTCATTATTAATTACAATAATAATAATAACAATAACATAATTAAATAACCAATATTAATTTAAAAGTTTTCACCGTAATAATTTAATTTATAATTATCAAAATTATTAAATAGATATAAAATTGGATTTTTAAATCATAGAAAATTCTAAAAAATCAAGAAAATATAAATATTCTTTTGAAAATATTAATTTAATATTTAAAATACTAAAAAATTAATTAAACTAGTATCAAAAATTCACGGTCATTATATTCTACCCCCTTTAAAACAAATTGCGTCCTTGGAATTAAATCAAGGGTGGTGCACAAAGAACCCAAGGATAGATATTAAACGATATCCATAAGTGGAGGGGAATGTAAAACAATAACGACACAAAATATAAGATGTGACAGTTGAGATTCAACATACATATAGCAGACCCTACTAACAATATCATAACACACATGAATCAATTTTTTATAAAGGTGGATGAAAAATTACTTCAATCATTTAAAAAAACATAATATCAATTAAATAATATATACACGTTAAAGTATAAAATTATAATCTCCTAATTAGTTTATAATATCAATATAGTCAGACACACTTAGAAAAATAAATTAAAAAGTATTTATCAAAAACGCAGCAATAGACATATAACAATTTAAAAATTATTACTCGTACACTAATATAAGGTGATATCAAGCAATTCAAAATTAATACATAGAAGAACAATTAGTAGTGTATGAAAAAATTCATATCATAATATATACAGCAATATCACAATCATAAAATATGTTAATATTTAGTACACATGAGACACAAAAGGTGATAATTATCTTAAAAGAAATACATAGAAAATATAAATATATGTATCATAATAACATGAATACATATGCGTAATACACGAATCATTCAAAAAGTACGGGACATATATCACATAAACAAGATTATAATGATAAAAGATATAATGTAACTAAAAACAAAAAGAATTACAAATCACGTAATTATCAATTAAGTAATGGAAGAAGGTATCAGTCAACATAATAAGAATAAATAAATCTGTAAAGCCATAAAGAAATCAATTGTATGAATTATGTAAAGTAAATTATTATCACACAAACAGATATAAAATCAATAATCATGTTCAGTTGAAATCATGAATATTATTTGTCAAATTAACAAGAAGACACATAAAATCAAACGAATTAAGATTTACACAATCAATAATAAGAGTATTAATGTAAATCATATATATGTGTAAAATAAATCAAGTTTGTAAATTCAGAATAATAACATAGCGAACAGAGTCACATAAATCAGTTAGAATGCAAAAAATGAACAAATCAAAATTATTTAACTTCAATTAATAATGTTTGTAAAATCAAGGTAATTATTTTTAAAATGATCAAATAAGTATAGTAATATGCACAAAACACACAACTAATAAAATTATATTAAAAATATAAGCATAAAAGAATCCACACCAACAGAAATACATTGTAAGAGTAAAAGAAAAATAAAATGCAACAATAGTAAAATCAATAAAAATAGTAATATAAAGAATGCATTTCAACAAAAGGATGTATATGCTTGAATAGAAAGTAATAGCATTTCATAAAATCAGAAGTGAAGTAATACAAAAGCATAGTATAATCAAAGTAAACAATAAACATGCACTTAATCACAACAAGCACGCAGGAATATAGTAAATATATAAACAATATCAATAAATTCATCACCATGCAGAGAAAATGCATATACAGTAAAAAGACTATCGGAAACCGAATCAATGCTAATAAAGGGAAAATCAAATAGTTAAATGATACATACTAATTGTTTAATCTTAGGTTATAAACATATATATTTAGTATATGCAAATCATGCTCTGGAAATATTTATACTATCATATCCTGGTTAGACATAGTTGTATATAATCATAATATGATATAAGATACTATGAAAGCATGTGCAGTAATAGTATAAACCACAACAATCACAAAACAAACATGAATAAATAATAATTACAATAATCATTCGAATCACAGTATGATAAAAGTCAGATTAGTATTATATATAGAAAATATAAATACACACAACACACATTCTTATGGTATACATAGATCAATAATGAACAAAGCAAAAATACAATACTTAATACGCAATACAATGGATGATTAATATAATAAATAGTTATAGTTATAATTAATAATTTTTAAGAACATATGGTATTAAATAATTATCATATAAGGCACAATAATAAGTTAAGTATTAAGCAATAATATGGCAAATAAAATCATCATATATAATACATTAAACATAAAAGCACATACATAACAATAAGCATACAAAAGTCTTAATACTCATAGTATTAATCATGCTAACAAGACAAATTATGATAAGAATAGTCATAAGATATTATATGATAAAATAAACATAAGAGCAAACAAATGATTCAAAATAGGTATATTATATAAAACATAATAAGGACATAGTTATATATGTATTCAACAAATAATATAATAAATCAAAAATATTAGTAATATTCATAAGGTAAAATAATAGGTATAAACAAGATACAACAATAATAATCATTACTATATAAAATCAATTCAGATATATCAATATCTTGTATAGTAGTCAAAAATCACATAAATACAATCAGCATAAATATACATAAATAAAGATGTATAATACATGAAATATGAACTATAGAAGATAAAATAGATCTATAACAAATAAAAAAATGAGAAGACATAAATTCGTATAATAAAACACCGATATATTGTAGATAATATACCATGAATGATTGATGAACATATGAACATAAACACTGATAATACATGAAACAGAACACGATTAGACACAGTTGATATTAGAAATGATGAATGACTATAAATCAATAAAAAGTATACATCGTAAATATAATAATCTACGTGAATACACTATAATGAAAAGGGAATAGTAAGTATAAAAGAGTGAAAAAGTAAAACACAACACAAGTAAATGAAAATAATGAATAGAGAATGAACAATAAACAATGACACAATAAAAGGACATAAAATTTAAAAACACCGTAAAATAATTACTAAAAAACAACATGCGTATACAATGTATATTGCTCATGTACTATTTTGTCATTTGTGATAATATACATGTCGAAAACGAAGCAAACAAACAACAATTATGCAAATACACTATAAACAACCCATGAGTAAATACTATGCATACCCACAAATGTTATTTAGAATTATCTTTTATATTAGTTATAAAAGAATAATAACTAATGTAACAAATAACTATATAATTAGTAACTCAACTCCAGACCTAACAATATGAATAAATGTCTGAATATCAAAATAGAAATACATTACTCTTAGAAATAATGAAACCAATATGAACATACTAAAACAACCTAAACAAGACAAAACTGACTGATAAGAAAACTATGTACTAAAAATATTGTGAGTTAAATAAATAAAGAGTAAGAATGTAATGCATATGTAGAATATTAAAATCATAAACTTATTAATGTATATCACTAAAAATATGCAATAATCTAGAATATAAGTAAATGATAGATGATATGACAGAAAAATGCACACATACACAATTTAGATATGCAAAAATATATTTAAACATAAGAAAATAATATGAGTAACAGATATGCTATGTGATGTATATGTGAAGTCTAGAGCAATGCAAAACACTTAAGGAACATGATTTGAATAATTAAAAATATATAAGTAATGATTTTTATTAGACTATGTTGCTTGTATATTTTTAATGAAAACATATAATATAACATTGTGTGTGATACATACAATAATATAATAAATAATACAGAGATCAATACAATCAAACGATACATAAGTCAAATCAAAGAAAACATAGTTGTAAAAATAATAACACGTAAAATAATGACTGATACAAGGAAAGAAAAGTTATAGGAAGAGAGTGTAGTCGGGAAGTGATGAGATAAGAAACAGTGGAAGCTCTGGAGTCAAAAGTGATAAGGTAGGGATTAAGACATAATTCATCAATATGATAGGATAATGGCTAACTATAATCTTACGGATGAAATATGATATACGTCTAAATTATTCACTATATTCTCACTGGTAGGAACTCGGGACCGTGACCTGCATGGGCCACCAAAAAAACCTGTCACGCCCGCTTTTCAAAATACCGGAGAATTGGAACGTGAACAAGCCTGCGACATATTAGATTAAGGAGAATAAATAAAAGAACATTTCTTCTCAACCTAATACGCTAAGCGTCAAGCAATATAAAATGCAAAGTCACATGTCCCCGATCATGATAGCAAAAATATAATAAATAACTCAGAACAAAATGATACATATCACAAATAAAATATCATCCCAGACATAGTATTCGAGTCAACATGCTCTGATACAAAACAATCCAACTGAAATACTAGAAAATATAAAAATACATTGATCAAGTGAAAAAGGAAAGTGCTACAAAAGTAAACAAGGATCATCGAACAACTAAAGAAAATAACTAAGCTTCAGCTTCTTCATCATCTCTGTCTGCAAGGCACTCATGTAGAGAATACTCTAGCTCTTACCGAACCTACTCGTCCTCTAAATTTGACGTACAACCCAAGAGAACAGGAGTATGTCAGCGTGCATGGCACACGGCAAGATCCCAAAAGGAAGAATAGAAATGATCGTACGACCAATATAATAACAGATGCAACAACAGTAATGACAATAGAAACGTGTAAAACCCTAAAATTTTGAATATAATATGATAAATAATTATAAATATGTCATATGCTAAAAATAATATATTTTTGATGTTTGAGTAGGATAAGAATTGATTTGAGGTCAATTCAATGTATATTTGTGAATATATGAGTTCAAATTCACAAAACATGCACAAAGGCAAAGAGTGAGAATCTAAGAATTTTAACCAGTTGACCGTTTTTATGTTTTGTATACTGTTTCAGTCAGAATCTGGAAAAGTGTATAAGATCAAAGTTGTAGGGCTCTTCAAGATCATTCCAATGAATCTTAGATCAGTTCATTCTGAGATCAGATGAGAAAGTTACAGACTTTTTATCAAACCCTAGTCTGAGCATGACCCAGAACCCTGCGCAGTCGACCGCCGTGGTCGCTGCGGTCGACCGCTGGGCAAACCTGGTTCTGTCAGTTCTGTTTCGGGCTGGGTTTTATTTATACCAAATCCGGTTATTACCCTAGGTATTTATACTCGTTTTGAAGCTCTCATAACCCTCTTTTGAACCCTAATAGCCTCAGCCCCCTTTTCTCTCTCTCTCTCTCTCTCGAACCCTAAAAACTCTTTCTTTAGCGATTCTTGGAGGATTTTGGAGAAGCTGACGTGAGATCCATCGGTGTTCAGCGAAGGAGGATCGTTCTTTACATTTTTGGGTGTTCATCAACCCCCTCAGGCGAGATCTCGCCCAGCCCTACACCCACGTTTTTATGGGTTTTCTAATGATTTTATTGAGATTTATTGAGCCTAAAATGCTAGTTTACGTATAAATATAGTTCTTGTAGAATATGATGCAAAAATCAAATATTTCAGTTTGCATAAAACCTCACCAACGAATTTTTCTATAATAGGTCCGGATCTAAAATTATTTTTTTGAACACTGAGTTTTGATGCAAGTTTACTGTTTTCACAACGTTTCGATATGCATAAACATGTATAAGGATTAAATGATAGATCTTATATAATAGTTTTTGACTTCCATGGTTTATGCATGTTTAACATCGTTTAAATTATGTTTATATAGCATTTGTACATGTTTAAGATTTAGATTTTTGAGTCATTGCATCAGTATGTGAAACAGACAGAGACCTGTAGATAACTCATTGTCTGTTTCGCGGTCGACGGCGGTGTGACGCGACGGTCGACCGCTGGGCGCACCGGAGAGCAGATTGTTTCTGCTCTTTGCGCGATCGACCGGTATGGACTCTGCGGTCGAACGATGTGTCTGTTTGTGCAAGTTTATTTTGTTGTGAACATTGATGTGGTCGAAGAATAGCCTCGATTATCGAGTATTAAAATTTCATTGTTAATGATATATCTTTACATGTGAGATGACTTGCGGACATAAATTTTAGATTTAGCATACCGAGACACGTGTGAAAATTGTTCATGTGCATCTTTTATATGTTTCATCGATAATTCAATTTTTTTATCATTTAGTCCATGCGTTGGACACTGATTTTCAGTCCATGTGTTGGACACTGATTTTTAGTCAATGTGTTGGGCAATTATATTATACAGTCCATGTGTTAGACATTTATCATTTAGTCCATGTGTTGGAAAAATTATATTATGCAGTCCATGTGTTGGACATTCACTATATTTAGTTCATGTGTTGTACACCTATCTTAACCTCGAGTACGACTTTCTACATGAGTTTATGACATGACACTTATGTAGGTTATGACGTGACACAGTATTTTAAGTTCTGAGATGGGCTGTCTTCTTTTAATTTATTTGTTCCTGTATTAGATTCCGGGTTTGGTATTTAGGGATTTACAATTTGAGATACAAGGTATATACATGAGGGTTTCCTTGTTTGGATTATTTCGCTCGACGTACCTATGCTCGTGTTGTAGTTTCCTAAAGACTTAAACCCTTTATTTGCTAGGATCAATGACATTAAATTATTATGTATTAACAGTATTTTCATATACAACGAGCCCTATCCTTTGGGGTTGGTTGTGATGTTGCTCGCTAGCGCTTTGACGCTCGTTGTCCCTCCCCCTTTTAGGTAACGAGCCAGGAGTCCGGAGAGTCGTAGGTTGATGGTGATGCACTTTAGCTTCAGCTGTCTATTTAGTTATATTTTCTTTTGAGCTCCACTGTAGACTTTTGTTTAGACATTTGAGAGTTTTATTCTAGAAGTTGTAAAGGCTGTGTGCCTTATTTCCTCTTGTCAGACATTTTGTATTTGAGACTTGTTGAGAACTCCAGTTCATTTATTTCAGACATTTACTTGTACTTCAGTATGTTAGATGATAAAATATTCTCTATTATTTCATCAGTTAATTCTCATATTATCTTTTACTTGCTTTTGCACCTACACCTATTATTAACTCTACTAGAGAGATAGTAATTATGATGGTGAAACTTGTTATTACACGGTGTGGTGCATGGCAGGTTTGACATTCCTAATTTCACCTTGGACTGCAGCCTTGTGTGAACCCAGGGGCATCACAGTTGGTATCAGAGCCAGGTTCCAATATCCTTAGGATCATCCTGTGTTGAGTCGTGAAACTAGGATAGAGTTTCTTAGGATTCATGTGTAGAGTCTGTAAGGATTTCCTAGTAGAGTGAGGACGATATATGCGTATATCTCAAAGTTTGAGAATTTTTTTTATGACAACTATTTTTTTATGTTGATTGAAGGTATTTGCATGAATACTATGTATTATGAATTCGTATTTGTGGTATGTTGTATATATATATATATATATATATATATATATATATATTTGTTATCTCATTTACTGTGATAATTAAGCTCTCCTTTTGATATTATAAATATCAAAATGAGGATGTGGTCGAGGTAAAACTCGTACCTGGAGAGATGGGCATGCAGAGCCGAGCTGCAGCAGGCTCCATAGTATTTGATCGACATCATGGCACCGTTAGCAACAATATCTTACAACACTCGAGGAGCAAGAAGTGTATTCGTTTTCGTCAGCAGTACCACTTTCAGGAGTTCCATCACCGGTTGTACCCGTCGTGAAAGTAAAGAAGCAATACTTATAAAGGCACCACCACCACAATCAGCTGTTTATAGAGCCGCAGAGCAGGAGGTTTAGCTCTGAAAGAATAAGAAAAATATCAGACAATGAGAGCACTAGAGTTTCAAGGCGCACCAACTTCAGTTACAACCTATAAGGGAAGGAGTATGTGAAAGTTCCTTGAACGTCGACTTAGTACTAAGCAGAAGTTAGAAGTATTCAGCACTAAGGACAAAGCCGGAGGATAGCAACAACATCCAGATTTTTGATAGGGTAGCAATTATTACCTATTTAGGAGAATTTTAGTCACTATTTCAACAAGCAATTAGCGCTAATCTAAGTGAAGCAGGGAGATATACCCATAGTGAAGGAAGAAATCAAAATCCAGAATAGTGACAATGATAATGGCAAGAGAACCATTGCGAAAATCTAGAGAAACCTAACAACAGGAGAATGATCTTACCCTAACAATAAGGACAATATAAGAAAGAAGCACAATATGATTAGAGAGCGCCAAAGTAGTGCAGAGATTCGGAGAACATGTTACAATCATAACAAGGTCGAACAAAGAGCGAAAGACTTGTGGCTGTTCACAGCAGGAAGCTAGCATGATAAAGGTCGTGATCGACAGTCTCAGAGTCTTAATTTCGGCTAGCAGTGAGGAAATAGAAGTACTACTTGTTAATCCGAAGATTTGCATTATCCAGGAGATTTATATTATCTAGCAAAGTCTATTCAGCAGTACCACGTGATCAGGGTTCAAGTAGAGTTTTATTCGTGTTTTCCTTTTCAGATCGGATCTATTTTGATTTATGAAATTCGTTTATCTTTTATTCTTCGTACCTTCGTTGATGGGTGTCAGCTTGTGGCATTCCTTAAATTTTCCATTGTCAGTGCCTACCCCTCTAAGGGGGTGTCCCTTCCATCTGTAGGAGATGTGTCATAAAACTAGATGAGTTTGAGTTAGTCATCGAGTTGATCATATTGTTGATGTCAAATTTCGACATCATTCTTGGTACGGATTAGCTATCTTCCTACCATATTAGTATTGACTGCTTTACCGAGACGGTCAAATTTGAGAGCGTCCGATGGGTCCGAGATGATTATAGCAACCTCCCAGGGCAACCGTTTTGCGGAGTCATTTCTGGCGTACATCGATGAGGTGATGTGACGGGACAAGGATATTGATTTATTGGAGACTAGAGTCAGTATCAGGATATCTTTCAGGACATACTTGGATTACCTCCTGTGTGAGAGATCGAGTTCTGTATTGAGTTGCAGCTAGGCACAACCCTGATATCCCGTGCACCCTATCACATGGCACCAGCTGAGATGAGGGAGCTTCAGACCCAGTTGGACGAGTTTTTAGCTCAGGTTTTTATTCATCAGAGTCATTCTCCATGGGGAGCGTCAGTTCTCTTCGTGAAGAAGAAGGACGGCAGTATGCGTTTGTGTATTGATTAGGGTTGAACAAGGTTACTATCCGGAATAGGTACCCATTACCTAGGTTTTATGACTTGTTCGATCAGCTACGCGAAGCGCATGTTTCCTGAAGATTGATCTTCGTTTTGGGTTATTGCAGTTGTGAGTTCGGAGGATGGATTTTCCCAAGGTCATGTTTTCATGATTCAATATCAATCTTTTGAGTTTCTGGTCATACCATTTGGGTTGACCAATGCACCCGCTGTATTTATGAATTTTATGAACCAGGTTTTTCGTCCCTTCTTGGATCAATTTGTGATAGTTTTATCGATGATATTCTCATTTATTTGAGATCGGAGGCAGAACACGAGTAGCATCTACTGTTAGCTTTGAAGACTCTACAGGAGCGTCAGTTATATGCCAAGTTCAGCAAATGTGAATTTTGGCTTTCAGAAGTTAGATGTCTAGGCCACGTCATCAGCAGAGAGGGCATAGCAATGAATCCGACTAAGGTTGTAGCAGTTCTTGATTGGGTGCCGCCAAGGACGGAGACAGATATTCGTAGCTTTTCGGGTTTAGTCGGCTATTATTGGAAGTTTATCCAGGATATTTGTGGTCTACACAAATACATCATTGACAGAGTTAGGAGACGTTTTGATGCAGACTCAGAGAGTAGTAACATGTGTCTTGCAACAATTGAGGATACATGAGCAGATCTATTTCCACTTATGACTTGGAGTTAGCAGCAGTGGTATTTGCACTGAAGTTATGGAGACTTTACTTATATGAAGTACAGTATAAAGTATTCACAGACCATCAGAGTCTGAAGTATCTTTTCTCCCAGAATGAACTTCCAGTGACAAAGGAAGTGGATTAAGTTTACCAAGGACTACGAGTTCGCGATTCAGTATCCTCCGGGAAAGGAAAATGTTGTAGCAGATGCTTTGAGTAGGAAACGTCGACATCGGGTTTCGGCTTAGAGGTCTTGTTGTATCGAAATATTCTCACCCTTAGTCAGTGTGATTTTAGACATGAGATTAGTGGAACCAATGCATTATAGGGAATCGTGTCATTGCAGCCAGCTTGGAGTGACAAAGTTGTCAGAACTTATTTAGAAAACTATTAAATTCAAATCCAAAAGGAGGAAGTTTCCAAAATGCCTAAGACTGATTGGGCCGTTAGAGCATATGGAAGTCTACGAATGAAGGAAAGACTAGTTATGTCAACTAGTGCAGAGCTTAAGAGGGAGTTGCTAAATGAAGCACATCGTACTCAGTTCATAGTACATCCATGGACCCCTAAGATGTACAAGGACCTAAAGAGACACCTTTGGATGGAGTGTTATGTGTAGGAAGATTTTAGAGTATGTAGCTAAGTATCTTACCTGTCAATGAGTAAAGGCGGAACATCAGAGACCAGCAGGATCACGTCAGCCTTTAACCATTTTGGAGTAGAAGTGGGCGGAAATTTCTATGGACCTTATTGTAGGGTTGTCGAAATCGAAGAAAGAGAATGGTTCGATTTGGGTGATAGTGGATAAACTGATGAAGTCAGTACATTTTATTCCAGCAAGAACTAACTATACAGCTAGGATGTATGCGATGATACTTATTCAAGAGACTATTCGACTTCATGGAGTTCCGGATACGATAGCATCAGATTGAGATTTTAGTGTTCATTCTGCATTTTTGGAAGGGTTTCCAGGATTCTTTTGGGTAACAGACTTATCTTACTGGAGTGTATTTCACCCACAGACGGATGTTCAGACGGAGAAAAGTTTAATACTTAGGCCAGAGCTTATGAGATAGATTACTGAGAAGGTAACATTTATCAGAGATCAGATTCTAGCCGCTTAAAGTCGGCAAAAGAGCTATACCAATAAGAGACGAAGACCCTCGGAGTTTCAAATTTGGAGATCCAGTTATGCTGAAGGTATCGAATAGGAAAGGTGTTTAGCAATTCGGGAGACCGAAAAAGCTTACGCCGAGATACATTGGACTGTATCAGATTTTGGAGAGCATTGGAGCTGTGTCATACATGTCTAGTATACAAAATGTATTTTATGTTTTTATGCTTAGGAAGCGCTTTCATGAGGTAGAGCAGCAGCGAATGATGAATGCACTGAAGATTTAGCTTTAGAATTGTTTAACTACGATTGAAATCCAAGTTTTGAGAGGTTTTTTGGGAGCGCGAGGAGGGTATACATCGCGACTACCCACACCTGTTTGATCTAGTAAATTTAATTTTTGTATGACTTGTTTATGGCTTATGGTTGTATGTATGGCGATATTTATACTTAACACTAAAATGAGGGTATTACCACTTATCTCCTAAGTAGTTGGAACATATGGTATATATATGAGGGGTTCATTGTTTGGATTTTTTGCTCGATGTACTTGTTTCATTTAGTTAGGGGTTAAGTGGGGGTATTTACATTTTTGATGGTTAAGTGTAGACATCGAAGATGATTTTCAGGAGTGTGAAGATGTTATGTCGCACGACTTCCTGCATCTATTGAGGAAGTGGATTGATTTATATGTGTGATTATGTGTGTGATTATATGTGTGGTTATATTTAGATTTAACACTAGAATGAGGATATTTCCACTTAATTCATAATCTTATGGAACACATGGTATATATATGGGGGAATCCTTGTTTGGATTTTTCGCCCGACGTACTAGTTCCATTCGATTAAGGGTTGAGTGGGGATATAGTCATCCTGGACAGTTAAATATAAATATCCCTATATGCTTATCAAGAGTAAATATTTTGAGATATTTATGTTTACGGGTTGAATTAGACACTCTAGGTGCTTTTCTAGTATTATTATTTGCTTAAGTATGATTTCTAAATTTCGAGGACGAAATTCTTTTAAGGGGGGAAGAATGTAAAACCCTGAAAATTTGAATATAATATGATAAATAATTATAAATATATCATATGGTGAAAATAATATATTTTTGATGTTTGAGTATTATAAGAATTGATTTGAGGTCAATTCAATATATATTTGTGAATATATGAGTTCAAATTCACAAAACATGCACAAAGGCAAAGAGTGAGAATCTGAGAATTTTGACCAGTTGAGAGTTTTTATATTTTGTATACTGTTTTAGTCAGAATCTGGAAAAGTGTATAAGATCAAAGTTGTAGGTCTCTTCAAGATATTTCCAATGAATCTTAGATCACCTTATTCCGAGATCAGATGAGAAAGTTATAGCCTTTTTACCAAACCCTAGTCTGAGCATGACCCAGAACCCTGCGCAGTTGACCGCCGTGGTCGCTGCGGTCGACCGCTGGGCGAACCTGGTTCTGTCAGTTCTGTTTCAGGTCAGGTTTTGTTTATACCAAACCTGGTTATTATCCTAGGTATTTATACTCGTTTTGAAGCTCTCATAACCCTCTTTTGAACCCTAATAGCCTCAGCCCCCTTTTCTCTCTCTCTCTCTCGAACCATAAAAACTCTTTCTTTGGCGATTCTTGGAGAATTTTGGAGAAGCTGACGTGAGATCCATTGGTATTCAGCGAAGGAGGATCGTTCTTGTTAATCAACCCCCTCAGGCGAGTGACATCTCGCCCAGCCCAACACCCACGTTTTTATGGGTTTTCTAATGATATTATTGAGATTTATTGAGCCTAAAATGCTAGTTTACGTATAAATATAGTTCTTGTAGCATATGATGCAAAAATCAAATATTTCAGTTTGCATAAAACCTCACCAACGAATTTTTCTGTAATAGGTCCAGATCTGAAATTATTTTTTTGAACACTGAGTTTTGATGCAAGTTTACTCTTTTCACAACGTTTCGATATGCATAAACATGTATAGGGATTAAATGATAGATCTTATATAATAGTTTTTGCCTTCCATGGTTTATGCATGTTTAACATCGTTTAAATTATGTTTATATAGCATTTGTACGTGTTTAATATTTAGATTTTTGAGTCATTGCTTCAGTATGTGAAACGGACAGAGACTTGTAGATAACTCACTATCTGTTTCGCGGTCGACCACGGTGTGACGCGACAGTCGACTGCTGGGCACACCGGAGAGCAGATTATTTCTGCTCTTTGTGTGGTCGACCGGTATGGACTCTGCGGTCGACCGACGTGTGTGTTTGTGCAAGTTTATTTTGTTGTGAACATTGATGTGGTCGAAGAATAGCCTCGATTATCGAGTATGAAAATTTCATTGTTAATGATGTATCTTTACATGTGAGACGACTTGAGGACATAAATTTTAGATTTAGCACACCGAGACACGTGTGAAAATTGTTCATGTGCACCTTTTATATGTTTCATCGATAATTCATTTTTTTTATCATTCAGTCCATGTGTTGGACACTGATTTTTAGTCCATGTGTTGGACACTGATTTTCAGTCCATGTGGTTGGCAATTATATTATACAGTCCATTTGGACATTTATCATTTAGTCCATGTATTGGACAAATTATATTATGCAGTCCATGTGTTGGACATTCACTATATTTAGTTCATGTGTTGTACACCTGTCTTAACCTTGAGTACGACTTTCTACATGAGTTTATGACATGACACTTATGTAGGTTATGACGTGACACAGTATTTTAAGTTCTGAGATGGGCTGTCTTCTTTTAATTTATTTGTTTCTGTATTAGATTCCGGGTTTGATATTTAGGGATTTACAATTTGAGATACAAGGTATATACATGAGGGTTTCCTTGTAAGGATTATTTCCCTCAACGTACCTATGCTCGTGTTGTAGTTTCCTAAAGACTAAAACCTTTCATTTGCTAGGATCAATGATAATAAATTATTATGTATTAACTGTATTTTCATATACAACGAGCCCTATCCTTTGGGGTTAGTTGTGATGTTGCTCGCTAGCGTTTTGACGCTCGTTGTCCCTCCCCCTTTCAGGTAACGAGCCAGGAGTCTGTAGAGTCGTAGGTTGATGGCGATGCACTTTAGCTTCAGCTGTCTATTTAGTTATATTTTCTTTTGAGCTCCACTATAGACTTTTGTTTAGACATTTGAGAGTTTTATTCTAGAAGTTGTAAATGCTATGTGCCTTATTTCCTCTTGTCAGACATTTTGTATTTGAGACTTGTTGAGAACTCCAGTTCATTTATTTTAGACATTTACTTGTACTTCAATATGTTAGATGATGAAATATTCTCTATTATTTCATCAGTTAATTCTCGTATTATCTTTTACTTGCTTTTGCACCTACACCTGTTATTGAACTAGAGAGATAGTAATTGTGATGATGAAATATGTTATTGCACGGTGTGGTGCATGGCAGGTTTGACATTCCTGGTTTCACCTTGGACTGCAGCCTTGTATGAACCCAGGGGCGTCACAAAACGTGTAACTGAAAATCTAACAATCTAGATGCAATCCACTACTAGAGTATAACAATCAGAAAAATCCATAAACCTCTGAGTAACAAGGTCGTACAACTAGATAAAATTATTGCTTAAAAATCTACAACACGAGATATAGTACATCGAGCGAAATAATCCAAACAAGGAAACCCTCATGTATATGTCGAATATCATATCTCCATGATAGTATTTTGATGATAACAATTTATACAGTGTGTACACTAACATTTATATGCATATTTCAATATCAGAATATGTACAAGTGCAAGTTGATTTCAAGGCATTTTGAAGTGAAGAAAATGAAGAACATATGAGATAATGTATTTTACATTTTCTTTACTTAGAATTATTGTACAAGCCTTGATCACACACACGCACACACACACACAATATTATAACACACTAACACAGGCTTAGTGTGTTGGTTAACTATAGAAATTCCCTATGTTAACCATTAGAATTATAGTGAAAACTTAAGTATAAAATATTTTATATTATAATTTTTACTCTTAGTAGTCGACTAATTAGAATAGTAGTCGACTACTCG
>BQKN01056250.1:0-11140 GCA_022839385.1 Asparagus kiusianus
CAACACGTGGCGACGAAAGTCAACACGTGACGACAAAAATCAACCCAAGCGGTTCTGAAACCCTAAGGCGGATGCCGGTCAACGCGTAGCCCTAGGTCAACGCCGGACAGCGCGTTGTGACAAAAGTCAACACGTGGCGACGGAAGTCAACACGTGACGACAAAAATCAACCCACGCGGTTCTAAAACCCTAAGGTGGACGCCGGTCAACGCGTAACCTTAGGTCAACGCCGGACAGCGCGTTGCGTCAAAAGTCAACACGTGGCGACGGAAGTCAACACGTGACGACAAAAATCAACCCAAGCGGTTCTGAAACCCTAAGGCGGACGCCGGTCAACGCGTAGCCCTAGGTCAACGCCGGACAACGCGTTGCGACAAAAGTCAACACGTGGCGACGGAAGTCAACACGTGATGGCAAAAGTCAACCCAAGCGGTTCTGAAACCCTAAGGTGGACGCCGGTCAACGCGTAACCTTAGGTCAACGCCGGATAGCGCGTTGCGACAAAAGTCAACACGTGACGACAAAAGTCAACACGTGATGACAAAAGTCAACCCAAGCGGTTCTGAAACCCTAAGGTGGACGTCGGTCAACGCGTAACCTTAGGTCAACGCCGGACAGCGCGTTGCGACAAAAGTCAACACGTGGCGACAAAAGTCAACACGTGATCAACCCAAGCGGTTCTGAAACCCTAAGGTGGACGCCGGTCAACGCGTAACCTTAGGTCAACGCCGGACAGCGCGTTGCGACAAAAGTCAACACGTTGCGACAAAAGTCAACACGTGATGACAAAAGTCAACCCAAGCGATCCCGAAACCCTAAGGCGGACGCCGGTCAACGCGTAGCCCTAGGACAACGCCGGACAGCGCGTTGCGACAAAAGTTAACACGTGGCGACGAAAGTCAACACGTGATGACAAAAGTCAACTCACGCAGTTCCAAAACCCTAAGGCGGACGCCGGTCAACGCGTAACCTTAGGTCAACGCCGGACAGCGCGTTGCGTCAAAAAGTCAACCGAAACCCTTAAGTCAACATGATGTGATGGGGATAGCAAGTTCAAAAGTCAACTCAATGACACGAGCCAAACTCAACTCACCAGCTGTAGACTCGAGACTCCGACGACGGCCAGGCGATAAACGCAGCGCCGGAACAACTTCGGTTATTCGACAAAGCACCGGATAAACCGAAGATCGAAAGAGCCGAGAGTTGAAGCGAACCACAGGTCCCTTAGGCCGACTGAAGGCTGGACCAATCATATCCAAAGTATTCCGGTCTCTTTTATAAAAGAAACGAGTCCGAAACACTTTGGAGGGGGTATCTGTAGGCATCAAAAATTACCGATAGGTCCCCACTCATAGCTCGGTGTTAACGATCGACGATTGGGCATCGCTATCTAGTTCGCAAGAGCTCAAATGACGCCGGTGAGCGACTAAAGCAAACCGACGGATTACGTGAGAATCACGAGGATACGGGTTGACCGAAAACCCCACGATCACCGCAATTGGACCAACGCCCGCTGTGCCCCGATCACCCCACGGATAATCCAACCATCGGGGCCTACAGAGCTCGCCGTCACGATTCCAACGCATCCGAAATCACTCAAATCCGAGTTCGGACGAAAAGTCAACAGCGGGACAGCGGCGGAACAACGGCACGACCCCGGGCTGAACCGGGGACACCCAAGCAGGTCTCGGCAGGCTCGAGACACCCCTAGGGGGGTGTCTCTCCCCTTGGGGTGTCCACATGGCCCCTAGGCTCTCTCATTTGGCTATAAATAGCCCCCTTAGCCCTCCATTTACAAGGGCTCTTGATTTTGCACTCAATTCAAGGCTGAACGATTCCTCAAGAGGAAAAAGGCAGAGAGGGGACAAATACCCAACAATGCTGGCGACCACAGTGGGAGCCACCGATCACGCTCAAAGTTGTAACAGATCTCGAAAAAAGAGAACATCAATGAAAACAGCAACTTTTACCGGAAACAAGCTGGCGACCACAGTGGGAGCCACCGATCACGCTGCCGAGATCGGAGTGACGCAACCGGCCTTCAAGATCCGGGTGAATGAAGAGGTCGAGTACGAGTTCGACCAGCAGAAGTATGAAGAGTACCTCTCCTCCTCCTCCTCCAGATCTGCCTCTCCGCACTGGCGCAGGAAGAACCCATCTCCAAAAAGGGCTTGTGGGATCTCCAACTCCTCAATTCAAGACCCCGCCGTCGCTGCTGCTACACTTGCACCACACAACGGCCTTGCATCGATCAGTGTGGTCAAGAACGTAGATCCAACAGCACCAAAGGCAATGGGTGATGCTGCTCCAACTCCATCAAAAAGGGCGATCCAAAGACGCCGCCAACGCCTCGCTCAACAGCTCGCCAGGGCTAAGGAGTCGAAAGATGGAGTACGCTATGCAGAGGATCTGAAGTCGAGGCAGCGACAAGAGCAACAGCAAGCAATCAACCTCCCCTCCAAAACAGAAGCAAACGAGTGGATCCGAGTCAAAAGGAACCGCTCCACACTCGAGGAGCGAATCAAGAAGCGCCGCGCTCTACTTGCACACGCCCGGCTTCTCCTAAAGAAGGCAGAGGAGATGCAGCAAGAAACGGTGGTCAAAACACCGTCCAAAGGTAGATCGGTGTGGGTTCCTAAATCAACACCAACACTTCCAGCAAAGAAGGGCAAGATTATCGCCCAGAGTTCAACCAAATCAGAGCATACTCCTCCTGTACCGGCACCCTCAACAGGGCCAGGTAAAAAAGGGGATCATTCAAGATCCCAGGTTCCTTTGACGAGTCGCCTCGGTCCCTTACCGGAGAACCGAGGAAGAGTACCCGTTAAAGAATGGCTGGGACCATTGAAAGGTCCCCAAGTTAAAAACTAGACCGGGGGTCGAATCAATCCCCCCAAGAAAGATGAAAAAGGGAAAGCCCCTATCAGCGACCGCACTGAGTTGCGAGTCGAACTAAAAGAGCCCGTTCGATTTCTACGCTCCCAAAAGCGTAAAATTGAACGGGCCACTCTTGAAAAAGCTAACCAAGTTTTGCATTCCCAAAGGGAAACACACTCGTCTGAGGATGAGCGTGTTATACCAAGGGACACCTACCAACACTCTGTAGGTTGCTCCAGCTATCAAGCTGATGAGCTGTACTACAGGGCCGGGGGTGTGGGAAAATCTCGAAAGAGATATATGCAGGATATGGAGTCCCGCTGCCCGTGTGCCAACATTATCAAGGCAGTGCTGTCCGAGTGTTGCTGTGCTCAGACCCCAACAAGAATCTCGGTGTTCGAGAGACTCTCCAAGCCGAAGCGTTTCCACAAGAAGAAACCGCTCCGCCGAGAGGATGAATACTCGAAAGTGTCAGTCAACATGACCGGCAGAGGGGGATCAACACCACGTCTCAACTTGGATCAGCTTGCCGAGGCATCCCGATGCATGACGTGGTTACGGTCGGGAACCATCAAACGAAAGAATTACCCAAGAGTACATAAGGGACTTTCCCTAGAAGAAGAAGAATCAGATGCGGATTCTGATACCTGCTCCGCCGTCGCATCCGACGACACAACTTCAAGTGCGGGCCAACCTTATGAATCGCTCATGATCAGCACCGAACAAGTGTCGAAGATACTTGAAGAAGCCCTGGCCAAGCAAAAGGAAAGCTTCAAATTTGAAATGGAGATGGCCATGCAGCGGATGAGGGAGATGCACGACCAACAGATCGCGGCAATGACGGTTCACCAAGGAGAACCGAGTCAACGCAATCCGGAGGAGCATGAGCGGGAAGCGGATAATGTCAACATTCCTCCCGTCAATACCAACACTGGGGGTGGTCCCGCAGAAGATAATGCAAAAGAGGACCATGTCACCTCACCTCAAAGCCACTCGAAGACCGAGACAAGTGAGGACAGGAAGATGAAAGACCTGGAGAGCAAAATCAATGCGTTAATGAGTGCTCAAGAGGTAAAAAGGTCTGGTATACCCTGCCCCTATCCAAGGGAGTGGGAATCGATCCCATATCCGGCAAAGTTTAATCTGATTAACTTTACGCCATTTGATGGGAAGGGTTCCCCTACCCAGCATTTAATCTACTTCAAGTCTCATTTAGGAATCATTTCCGGAAATGAGCCCCTCATGGTGCGGTCATTCGTCGGCACTCTTCGCGGAGCTGCCTTCGATTGGTACCGCCGTCTCAAGCCTGGGAGTATCAACGGCTGGGATGACATGGAGGACATGTTCCTAACAAACTTCTTTGATGATGATACCGAAGTTTTAATCGGCACGCTGTTCGATGAAAAGCAAAAGAACGGCGAGACGGTTGAAAACTTCGTGAAAAGATTCCGGAACAAAGCTATGAATTGCAGGGATCCGGTCAGCGAGGATTTCATCCTTGAGACTTGCCACAACAATTTGACGCTCGACATCCTTGAAGCCATGGGAATGGCGCCATCTAAAACCTGGAAGGATTTGAAGATGCGTGGAGAGCGAGCTGAACGATTCCTCAAGAGGAAAAAGGCAGAGAGGGGACAAATACCCAACAATGCCCCGCAACCAAATTTTACCCCCAAGGGTAAAGGGAAGGCGCATGCGAATGCGGTGGTCGCAAATCAAGTCTTTGAAGTACAAGCACAACCGCAACAGCCGCAGCAGCCGCAGCAGCCGCAACAGCAACAACAGAGGGCGCCTCAACAACCCAGGTGGCAACAACAGCCCCAGAAGCAAAAGGTTGGGGAGCCGAGGTTCCCAAAGGTCTACTCATTCAAGGAGGATGAAATCCCGGGTATTTTCAAATACCTCGTGGAAAACAACAAGATCAAGCTGCCGCCGATTCAGGATCAAGAAGATGCCAAGAGGGTCAACGATCCGAAATATTGCGCATTCCACCGAGCGGTGCACCATCCTACCAAGGTGTGCTACGCTCTCAAAGATAAAATTCAGGCTCTAATTGATGTTGGGGTTATCACCATGAAGCAGCCCAAAGAGAAGAAGGTGGGCGCAAATACCGTGTCCATTAGCTTTGGATCTGTTCCCTCGAGTTGGTTCCAACACGAGTCGGTGATCAAAGCGGCGGTGAAGACGGTGAACGATGATCCGCACCAACAGCGTCAGAAAGGGCTTGTGCCACACACAGCCCCAAATGGCGAGATCTTGTGGGTTCATCCGGACTTGATCGGAGATGAACAATGGGCCGGGACCTCTTCCACAAAGAACAAGAAGAAGTCGAAGAGGAAGGGCAAATCTTGTTACGGAGCCTCTGCTATACCGGGGGTGGATGACGACAGAATTCCAACCTTCCCGCTTTCGGAAGACGAGCAGGAAGCTTTTGTAACCCGGAGCGGGAACGAATATCACTTCAAATATCCGGATGCTACCGAGCAATTGGGTACCAAAACCCCACCTTCCAAGACGCTGGCAGAGTTAGGAATTTCAACAATTCCCCCAACACCTGCGGTGGCTACGGAGAGAATCCCGCAGAAGGATAAAGGAAAAGATCATGTACGTCAAGAAGCTCAGAACCCGAGGCCGTCTCGATTCAATCATCCAATTGGACGAGACAAACCGGGGAATACAAGCTCTCCACCTCATTTCGACATCATGGCGCAATTGGCCAACATCCCGGCCAGGATAACTCTATACGAGTTGCTGCGGTTGTCGAAGGATACTCGGAAAGCACTACAAGAAGCCTTGAGTGATTCCGAAGCCTTCCTGACTCGGATCAAACCATCTTCCGAAGAAACAGAGTCGTCAGCTCAACAATGCAATCTGGCGGCGCATCACTTCCCCTGCATCTCTTTCACCAAAGAAGATATGCAGACGAAGAACTCAAATCATGATAGGCCCTTGTATTTCACCGGGCATATTGGCTCCAGCGTTGTCAACCGGATCCAAGTCGATCCGGGTTCCGCTGTTAGCATCATGCCATTCCGACTGATGCATCATCTCGGAATCCCGACTAGCAAATTAGCGTCCACTGGCACGACGATTTACGGATTCAACACCAGCGGGTCCAAACCCTTGGGGAAGATCCGAATCAAATGCCAGATTGGGGATTTGAAGTCGGAAGTAACATGCTATGTGATTGACGCGGAAACTTCCTATAATTTACTGTTGGGTCGACCTTGGATCCACGGTAACCTTATAGTCCCGTCAACTCTGCATCAGTGCCTCAAATATGTGGGCACAGATAATGAAATCAAGACGGTGGTCGCGGATAAGCAACCGTTCAAGGGATTGGAGAATTATTTCACCGATTCCCTTTTATACGGCGCTGAATCCGATACTGAACCATCGGCCCAAGGAACGGACAGCGGAGATGAAGCTGATACCGAACCAGGGTTTGATTACGATGGCGGTTTTGTTTTAAACGACATTGTACCCATTGTAATCAATCTTGACGATGATGAATCATCGGAAGATAGTTGTAATTGGCAACTTGCCGAAGAACTATCAATAAACGATGATTTAGAGTACTCGACGGGTCTCGATGATATCACTAACGAACTCTATGCTAACCCTGATTTGTATATGCCTCTTCAATCATTTTGTTTGACGAAAAAGCAGGTACACGACCCTTGCGGAACAACGCTCATCATCCCCGCAGGGATTGGGGGTGGAAAGGAGGTCGTCTACGGCAAAGGAAGAGCATCTCCGATACCCGACCACTTCATGGAAGAGGAAGACGACGATGATAAACCGGCCCGTCATCTGTCCAAATACGATGCGAAAGCACGCAACATGATGGAAAGGCACGGGTATGACTTCAAGATCGGAGAGGATCTTTTCTTTGGTCGAGGTCCACGGGTTCCACCCCGGATGGCCTATGTACCGAAGGGAAAACCCGATGATTATTATCGCCACAAAAGAGGTCTAGGCTATGTCTCATCAGATGATGAGTGTGGCTGGCAAATCATCGACCAAATCGCTAACAAGACTAGGAAGGGATATTCTTCCGACTCTTCGAGTTGGGATTCCGACGCTAGTCTTGGTGAGGTGTTTAAGAAGCTAATGTCGAATATGGTCACGGTTGATCCAACGACAATAGAAGAAGATGATGAGATGCCGACATGGGAAGACCCGTGGGTTCATCACTTGAACATGCAATATGGCGATAGGTTCGAGCAAAGAGAGCCTCCTACCGAAGACCAAGTAGTCCAGGTGAATATGGGAACCGAGGAGAATCCAAAGCCAATATTCATCAGCGACAGCCTCCTACCTGAGGAGAAGGAGGAGTTGATTTCTCTTATCCGGGAGTATATCGACGTATTCGCCTGGAATTATGAAGACATGCCAGGTCTCGATCCAAATATAGCGGTGCATCGTCTCAACATTAAGCCGGAGGTCAAACCAGTCAAACAACAACAACGACGGTTTCGTCCGCAAATGATGGAAGCGATCGAAGCCGAAGTCAAAAAGCTCGTCGATTTGGGATTTATCCGAGAGGAACAACATCCCGAATGGCTTGCCAACATTGTTCCGGTCCTGAAGAAGAACGGGAAGATCCGGATATGCATTGACTTCAGGGACCTCAATGCTGCATGCCCAAAAGATGACTTTCCTCTCCCCATCACGGATGTTATCATTGACAACACGTGTGGGTTTGAGAGGATGTCCTTCATGGATGGTTTCTCTGGTTACAACCAGATAAAGATGCATCCAGATGATGAGAAGCACACCGCATTCAGAACACCTCTTGGCATATTCTGCTACACAGTCATGTCCTTCGGCTTGAAGAATGCAGGTGCTACATATCAGCGAGCTATGTCGAAAATCTTTCAGGAACATCTCCGAAAGACCGTCGAATGCTACGTAGACGATCTGGTCGTGAAAAGTCGTGATAAGAAAGATCACATCAAAGACTTAAAGACCATGTTCGACTTGATGTGGGCCCATCAATTAAAGATGAATCCCACTAAGTCTTTCCTCGGAATGTCCAGCGGTAAATTCTTGGGATTCGTCGTCACCACCAAAGGTATTCACATTGATCCGGATAAAGTAAAGGCGATCAATGAATTGCAACCTCCGAGGAACCTCAAAGAGCTCAGAGGACTGCAAGGGTGATTGGCTTATATCCGTCGGTTTATCTCAAACCTTTCGGGGAAATGCCAACCGTTCTCTAGGCTCACAAAGAAGGGCGTGTCATTCGTATGGGACGATGCTTGTCAGAAGGCATTCGAGAGTATTAAAGAGTATCTCTCGAAACCTCCCGTCCTCGTTGCACCGAAATCAGGCAAACCGTTCTTGATCTATGTCAAGGCGACGAGCCACTCATTAAGTGCATTGCTTGCACAAGATGACGATAACGGTCACGAGCAAGCAGTATACTACTTAAGCCGAACCATGGTAGGCGCAGAATCTCGATATCCCATGATTGAGAGAGAATGCCTCGCCTTAGTGTTCGCCATCCAGAAGATGCGGCATTACTTGGTTGGACAAACCATCTACGTCATCTCCAAAGTTAACCCGGTCCGAGTGTTCATGACTCAACCGGCTTCCATGAGCTGGCGATTAGCGAAGTGGGCTTTACTCTTGTCCCAATACGATCTGCACTTCAAACAGCAGAAGTCAGTAAAAGGACAGGCCATCTGCGATCTCCTGGCATCTAATCCAACGACGGATGCCGCTGAAATATATGACGACTTACCTGATGAAACCCACGAAGTCAACGCAACTTCGCACCAACAAGTGTGGCGTTTGTACTTCGATGGCGCTTCACGAGCAGCTAATGCCGCAGGTACTCCCGGATGTTCTAAGGTCTCCTCCGGAGTTGGAGTGGTCTTAGTTTCCCCAGGAAAACATGTGATGCCTCGAGCCTACTCATTAACCGAGCCATGCTCGAATAATGTGGCAGAGTACAACGCACTGATTATAGGACTCAACTTCGCCAAAGAACTGGGGGTTGAGTATCTCGAAGCTTTCGGTGATTCTCAACTGATAGTCAAACAAGTCCAAGGGGAATACGAAGTCCGAAGTCAGGATTTAATTCCGTATCACAAGATGGCGGTGGAGCTAGCGGAGTCGTTTGAAGGATTCTTCATCGAGCACGTTCCGCGGTTGCAGAACACCTACGCAGATGCGTTAGCAGCTTTAGCTGTATCCTTGGCACAGCCTCCCGGAACAGAGCAGTTCGTTACGGTAGGAACTCACCAACTCTTAGTGCCGCTTCACGATGAAGACGACAAGGAAGAAGAGGTTCAGGAGGCGCACACAACTCAGGCTGAATTCGAGCTCCGGGATTGGCGCTTCCCCATCATCGACTACGTCCTACATGGGATCTTGCCAGAAGACGTGAAGGAGAGAGAGTCGATCAGACGAAGAGCTCCGAGATTCTACTATAATACGGAGAATCGAACACTATACCGCAGGGGGTATGATGGCATGCTGGCACATTGCCTATCAACCAAAGAAGCTGAAGAAGTGCTTAAAGAGGCACATGAAGGAGAGTGCGGCGCGCACCAACCCGGTCCTAAGCTCTATGATCGCATCAGGAGAATGGGATACTTTTGGCCCTCCATGATGCATGAGGCAATCGTATACGCCCGGAAGTGTCACGCGTGTCAAGTACACGCGAATTACATGCACCAACCTCCGGAACATCTACATCCTTCGGTTACGTCGTGGCCATTCGAGACTTGGGGAATGGACATTGTTGGTCCTATAAACCCCCCATCAGTCAAAGGTGACCGGTTCATCCTGGCGATCACTGATTACTTCTCCAAATGGGCTGAAGCAGTTCCACTCAGAGAAGTCAAGACGAGCAACGTCATTGCATTCATCAAGCACCATATCATTTACCGGCATGGTGTTCCAAGACGAATCATACACGACAACGGTCCTCAATTTATCAGCAACGCCTTCATAAGGTTCTGCGAAAAGTTCAAAATTCAGGACATCTCGTCAACAGCTTATAATCCCACAGCAAACGGTCTAGCTGAAGCCTTCAACAAGACTATCATAAAGCTCTTGTCAAAGCTTGTGAAAAATAACAAGCGAGATTGGGATGATAAGCTCGGCGCAGCTCTATGGGCCTATCGTACCACGGTGCGTACACCGACTGGCGCCACCCCATACTCATTGGTGTATGGATGTGAAGCCGTTCTCCCTCTGGAAGTTTAAATTCCATCTCTTCGGATTGCTCTTGCAACCCAGATGACGACCGAAGAACAGCATCAGAAGCGCCTCGAAGAACTCGAGATGCTCGACGAAAAGCGCCTGGAAGCTCAGCAGCATATTGAGTTTTACCAAGCCAGAATTTCTAGAGCCTTCGACAAAAAAGTTCGACAAAGGAGTTTTAAGGAAGGGGACTTGGTCTTAACCGAGAAACGTCCCATGATCCTTAACTCCAAGAAGAAAGGCAAATTTGAACCCAAATGGGAAGGACCGTTCGTAGTAGAAACAGTCTACTCGAACGGCGCCTATCGCCTAGTCACCAAAGATGGTGACCGGCTCATGATGCCAATAAATGGCAAATTTCTGAAAAGATACTATCCTTAGTATCCCCAGAAGTATTGAGGTACCGGGAAGTTCCCGGAAGAATACCACATCGGGGTATTCTTAGGGATAACCCGGTCGCTGATGAACAAGAAATCAATGTTCGAATCCCGAATGTTCTTGTTTGTCAGAATCTAACTCTCACAAGCACTCTTTTGCCGAGATGAGATCTAATCATTCGATGGATTAATCTTTCCTCACAAAACTTTCAGTGGTTCCTGACTACTCATAGTCTCCACCACACAATTCCAGCTTGGTCAAACCTTACTACAGTTAGGGCCAAAGCCAAATTCCCCTCTCGATTCCATCAATGAACGAGAGGTCCACAAATCGAGCGATCAAACCTTCTTTCGGTTATGATCATTCTCACACTCCCCACTTGGTCAAACCTTACTACAGTTAGGACCACAACCAAAATCCCTTCTCGATTCCTTCAATGAACGAGAGGCCCAATTTCAAATCGAATGACCAAACCTTACGACAGTTAGGGTCATTTGAACCTTTCGATTCGATAATCAAACCTTACGACAGTTAGGATTATCCGAATCTTTTTCGATTCTTGGAGTGGAGATCCCACTCCTAGTTTCATCTTCAGGATCCTGGGGGTGGATATCCCACCTCGAGTTTCCTTTCCTGCTGAAGATAGAATATAAAATTCTTCCTCTTC
>BQKN01056251.1:840-14735 GCA_022839385.1 Asparagus kiusianus
TATATATATATATATATATATATATATATATATATATATATATATATCCACAGGATCACAGATATCTTGAAAACGAACGAAGAAAACCACACAAAAAAAAACCATATTAATTACCCACACGCACTCACTATTTTCAAAACCACCATTCTCCATATCCATCTATTATATATCCACACACCAAATTAAGCTGCTGGAGTTTCCCCTCACCAACCACACCATTGATTTTCTTTGTACTTAAATTGTATAACATTTATTGTGATGAGGACTTACATTAGCCATTTGCCTGCCTTGAACATCCAACAAAAAAAATGTACTAAGCATTGTAGTTAGTTAATAATGAGATCCTATCATTATAAACAAACTAAATAAAGATTAATAATTCTTAAAATGTACTATGTTACCCTATCTTCCATTGCAAACTTGTTAGCTTTTTTATTCCTAGCCCGAAGAAATTTTCAAAATTAATCATCTATTTCATAAAATAGTTAAAAATATTTAAATAAAATTTATAGAAAATGTAACAAACCATGTTATAGATTTTAACTCAAAATGAACCTGACTTATTTTATAGCAAGAAAATAAACAATTAATAATAATTTTGATATTTAACCACGTGCATTGCACGTGCACAAGAACTAGTATATATAATTGTACAACAAGAGAGGCTCGCGCTACGCTTTTTACTGTAATAATATACTGTCAATTTCAATTTGTATTAATTTTAGATAATAATATACTGTCAATTTCAATTTGTATTAATTTTAGATTCTCTACTTGGATAACAAAACAGAATTCCAATTATTAAGGAAGTTTATTGAAATGGATAACCACAACTTAGTTAAGGATAGCAACTTTCTTATCCAATCCTTCAGTATAATCCTGTGTTAAGATTCACCGTGGATAAAAAAAAAAAGAGTTTTAGTTTAAAAGAGACGATGAAGAGTACATAAAACAGAGCGGGGTGAAAACAAAATCGAATGCGACCTGACAAATATTATAATAATTAACAGTCATTTTCTTTCCGCTCACGCATGCGCGGATCCGGACGAAAGCTAGGGGATCCCCTACGGGGACCTCCGTACGAAATTGGTCCAACCATCTCGTCTCATCGATTAGAGCGGGAAGAAATTTGGAAAAATCTCAAGCGTATATAGTAGAGATGTGTTAATGATGCCCGCTAGCTGTCAGGGACCAATGCTATCCGCACTGTGCTAAGGATGGATACCACTCTCAATCTGTCAAGTATGGATACAAACCTGTCAAGTAGGAATGGACACGCAAGTTGAAGGGTTGTTGTGCAAGATTGGAGGCCTAAGGGGTAATCTGCAAGTGCTTGTAACTATTGGGGTCTTAAATAATGTCCAGCTCAGCAAAACTGTTTCTGTTCGATTCTGTTATGTTCGTTAGTTCCTGTGCACGTGCACGAACAGTGCACTTTTGTGTTTTCTTTGTTTTTCTTTGAGAGGAATGCAATGTATAAATAGTGTGATGTAAAGGATCATTTGTTATGAATGAAATTGAGCTTTCCTCTTCTCCTCAGTTCTAATCTCTGCTCATCTCCTATCCTCACTCTCTCTATTGTTCTTTTCTTCTGTGTACCATTTCCTTGAATCTTGCAACCATGGCTAGGAACAACTCCACCAGGGTGAATCGAGGCTCTAGAGCCTCACAATTGGTATCAGAGCACTTGGAAGCTGAAGCTACTGCTGCGGATGATTCAATGGCGGACCAAGAGGAAATTCCTGGGGAAGAGATGAGTCAAGATGAGAGGTTTGCTCGAGTGGAAGGTGCTCTCACTCAACAGCAGTCCTTCAATCAACAACAGGAATCTTACTATCAACAATTAGCTACACAATTGAGAGAGATCTCTTCTCAATTACAAGAGCTCAAGAATTCTCAAAACCTGGACAAGGGGCCAACAGGCTCTGGAGTGAGAAGTGAACAAGAAATCTTGAGTTCAGGTTTAAGAGGGAATCATGGAATTCCTAGTTCTGGTTTTAGGGATCCAGTTCAAGAAATCAACTGATCAAGCTCTGGAGTAAGAAGTGAACAAGAAATCTTGAGTTCGGGTTTGAGAAGGAATCATGAAATTCTTGGTCCTGGTTATAGGGATCCAGTTCAAGAAATCAACCGACCAACACAAAGGAGGTTTGATTTCTCTGGTAAGCATTCATCACCTTATAATTTTGGTAATTCCATGACTCAAAAGAATTCTTTCTTCAATAATCAAAAGTTGGTTCAACCTAAATCCTTGAGATTGGATTTCCCCTCTTTTTCTGGTAGTGAGAATGTGGTAGCATGGCTAGAACAAACTGAACAAATTTTCGATTATTATGACATCAATAATGATGAGTGGGTCAAGGTTTGTTCATTTTATTTGAGAGATGAAGCCTTACAATGGTATAGATGGCTTATTAGAAATCTTGAGGATTACAACCAATGGGATGTGTTTAGAGATGAATTAATCACCAGATTTGGCCCTAGTGAGCTTTCAATACCTTATGATGCTTTTTCCACCATGAAACAAACCTCAACAATTAGAGAATATTTGGGAAGATTTGAGCAGACATTGAGTTTGTTAGATGACCAACCATCAAAGAGACACATTCTTGAAAGATTCATAGGAGGGCTTAAAGAAGAATTAAGGTATGAGGTGACAGCTGCTAGGCCATCCTCCTTGAAAGGGGCAGTTTCTTTGGCTAAACTGTTTGAGGATAAACAAAAGAATGAGAAAAGACCCAAGGGAGGCTAGAATTCTTCAAATTCAGGAGGTTCTTCATCTACTTTTACCCATGATACCAATGTAAAGGAAAGCCACCGTTATCCTACCCAATTTAAGAAAACCACCCCTGAAAAATACAAAGGAGGAGAAGCCAGAATTTGTGTTTTACTTGTGATGAGAAATGGCACAGGGGGCATCAATGCAAGGAGAAGAAATTATTCATACTAGAGGGAATTTTAGAAGGAGGGTGAAATAATGGTATGGATGATGTTGAAGAAGATCAAACAGGTTCTATGGCCTTAGAATTGACTGAGAGCCTAGTAAAAGGGGCTCCCTCCATTTCAGTACAGGCCTTGAGTGGAATCACTGCCTCCCGTACCATCAGAATAGTGGGTTATTACAAAAACCAAGCAGTCAGTATACTAATTGATTCTGGATCAACACATAACTTCATCAATACCAAATTAGTTAAAAGACCAGGGCTGACAGTAACTGGATCAAAAAATTTTGATGCATTAGTGGCTAGTGGAGAATTGATTAAAGGGGCTGGTGTTTGTCAAGAGGTGCCATTGGACTGCCAAGGTGTTAAGATTCAGGTTAATTTGTTGGTCATGCTTATGGGAGGTAGTCAAATTGTATTGGGGGCTGATTGGATGAAGACCTTGGAGGATATTACACTGAACTTTAAGAAACTGCATGTTATATTTGTAAGTGAGGGAATTAAAAGGGTCTTACAAGGTGTCATTCCAGGTGAAACACAATTGGTAAATGAGAAAACCATTGTTAAGAATTTTAGGGAGCAAGAAGAAGGTTATTTGATTCAGTTGTGTAGTGTAAACTTGCAAGAATCATCAACTGAGCTAAACTCAGGAGAGATGCCTGAAGACATGCACAAACTCATACAGGAATTTTAAATAATTTTCCAGGAGCTCTCTCATCTTCTCCCTACCAGGAAGATAGATCATAAAATTCCTTTAGAGGAAGGTACCAAACTTATTTGTATCAGGCCATATAGACATGCACATTTTTTAAAAGAGGAGATTGAAAATCAAATTGAAGAAATGCTCCAGAAGGGTGTCCTTAGACCCATCAATAGCCCATTCTCATCACCAGTGGTTATGGTGAAGAATTCTAATGGTAGTTGGAGGACGTGCATAGACTACATGTCTTTAAATAAATCCACAATTAAGGATAAATTCCCTATTCCTGTCATAGATGAACTATTAGATGAACTTCATGGAACAAAATTCTTCACCAAACTTGACTTGAAATCTGGTTATCATCAGATTAGGATGTATGAGCCTGATATACCAAAAACTGCATTCAGAACACATCATGGACATTTTGAATTCCTGGTAATGCCTTTTGGTTTAACAAATGCTCCCTCAAATTTCTAAGCTCTTATGAACAACATCTTCAAACAGTTCCTCAGGAAATCTATATTGGTTTTTTTTATGGCATCTTGATATATAGTAAGGAATGGTAGGAACATTTGATTCATTTGAGACGGGTATTTGAGCTCATGAAGGCACACAAACTGGTGGCAAAAATGTCCAAATGTAGCTTTGGGAAGAAACAAGTGGAGTACTTAGGGCATATTGTATTACAGGAAGGGGTTGGTGTAGATCCTCTTAAGATTAATGCTATTGTTGAATGGCCTATACCTAAGACTTTGAAAGGGCTAAGAAGTTTTCTAGGCTTGGCAGGGTATTACAGAAAGTTTATTAAAGGGTTTGGGGTGATAGCTCAACCTTTAACAAATCTTTTGAAAAAAGGAGCTTTTAATTGGTATACAGGTGCTAAAGATGCTTTCAATTCCCTGAAACATGCCTTGACTCATCCAGCAGTCCTGACAATGCCTGATTTTATTATGACTTTTGTCATTGAATGTGATGCTTGTGACTCTGGTATTGGGGCTGTATTAATGCAGAATGAAAGGCCTATAGCATATTTCAGTTTTGCTTTGAAAGGGAGAAATATCAGCCTCTCAACCTATGAGAAAGAACTCCTAGAAATCATCTTATCTACAAAGAAATGTCAGCAGTACTTACTAGGGAGGAGTTTTATAATTAGAACTGATCATCAAAGCCTCAAATACTTACTTGAACAAAGAATACATACAGGTATTCAGAATAAATGGCTTGCCAAGCTGCATGAGTATGACTACACTGTGGAGTACAAACCTGGGAGATTAAACAAGGCTGCTGATGGATTATCAAGGATACATGAAGATGTAGAAGAAGTTTCAACAGAGACCACTAAAGTTTCAGCTATTTCCACTATACAAAGTGATTGGTTGGAAGGGGTTAAGCTTATGTGCTCTACAGATATATACTTCAAGGAGCTGGATGAAAAGTTACAAGCAGGGCTACTACCACTTGGAGATTATTGCTGGAAGGAAGGAGTGTACTATTATAAGGACAAAATATTGATCAGCCCTAATGCACAGCATTTGAAAACTTCTCTTCTCAAGGAACACCATGATAGCCCTTCTGTTGGTCACTCTGGTATTACAAGAACATTACACAGGTTAAGGAGAGCTTTCTATTGGAAGGGCATGAAGAAAGAGGTACAAATGTATGTTCAAGCCTATGATGTGTGCTAAAGAGCTAAATGGGAGAATGTGGCCTCCCCAGGACTCCTCCAACCCTTGCCAGTTCCAGATTTTATTTGGGAAGAATTATCAATGGACTTCATTACTAGCTTACCTAAGAGTGGAAACAAATCCACCATTCTGGTAGTAGCTGACAGATTGACCAAATACGCTCATTTCTTTGCTCTCTCACACCCATATACTGCTCAGTTAGTGGCTCAAGTATTTTTTGAAGGTATGTTTAAGCTTCATGGCATGCCTAAGTCCATTGTAAGTGACAGAGATCCTCTATTTACAAGTTCATTCTGGAGGGAATTGTTCAAATTGCAAGGTAGCCAACTCAGGTTCAGTTCTGCCTATCATCCTCAATCTAATGGGCAAACTGAAATTACAAATAAGAATTTAGAAGCCTATCTCAGGTGTTTTTTGTTGCCATAAGCCTAAAGAATGGTGTCAATGGCTACCTCTAGCAGAGTTCTGGTACAATACAACTTGGAAGGTATCTATTCAATGTACTCCCTTTGAAGCTGTGTATGGTAGACCCCCTCCCTCTTTGTTCTCCTACATTCCTAAAAGTTGTAAAGTTCAAGCAGTGGATGAGGTTCTTTTTTCTAGAGATATAGCCCTAGAATTTCTAAAGGACAGCTTACAAAGGGCAGCTGATAACATGAAGAAGTTTGCTGACTTACACAGGAGTCCCAGGAGATTCAATGTTGGTGACTGGGTATTCCTCAAGCTTCAACCTTGTAGACAGATTAGTGTTTCTTCACATAAGCCTCATAAACTCTCTCCTAAGTACTATGGACCTTATTAAATTTTGGAAAAAATAGGAGAAGTTGCTTACAAGGTGGCCTTACCAAAACAAGCTAAGATACATCCGGTTTTTCATGTATCTCAGCTAAAACAAAGGGTTGGAAATGATGTGGTTCTTCAAGTTGATTTTCCTAACTATGTAGAGGAGATAGTTGATGAACCAGAGGAAATTTTGGATAGAAGATCAGTCATGAAGGGCAATCGATTGATATCACAGGTTCTCATCAAATGGAAGCAACGCATACACTTGGATTCTACCTGGGAGCCTTACTGGGAGTTGGTTAAAAGGTTTCCCACATTTGACCTTGAGGCAATGTCCAAATTAAGGGGAGAGAATTTGTCAAGGACCAATGCTATCCGCACTGTGCCAAGGATGGATACCACTCTCAATCTGTCAAGTATGGATACAAACCTGACAAGTGGGAATGGACACGCAAGTTGAAGGGTTGTTGTGCAAGATTGGAGGCCTAGGGGGTAATCTGCAAGTGCTTGTAACTACTGGGGTCTTAAATAATGTCCAGCTCAGCAAAACTGTTTCTGTTCGATTCTGTTATGTTCGTTAGTTCCTGTGCACGTGCACGAACAGTGCATTTTTGTGTTTTCTTTGTTTTTCTTTGAGAGGAATGCAATGTATAAATAGTGAGATGTAAAGGATCATTTGTTATGAATGAAATTGAGTTTTCCTCTTCTCCTCAGTTCTAATCTCTGCTCATCTCCTATCCTCACTTTCTCTATTGTTCTTTTCTTCTGTGGACCATTTCCTTGAATCTTGCAGATTTACCATGGCTAGGAACAACTCCACCAGGGTGAATCGAGGCTCTAGAGCCTCACACTAGCCTTGACACTATACAAACGCTAAAGATCCCTAAGAACTTTTCTAATTGCGATTTGAATTTTACTAGTCACGCTCACATTTCCAGTTAATTTCTAATTAACCATGAGCAAATTGGATCGTCAAAGAGGAGAGGAAATATTGTATTCAAGGGACGAAGAATACAAAACAAAGAAATATTCATCACAAACAAGCAACTACGGATTTTGGCGTTGTCATTTTCAGTTGAAATGAAAATAGGGTTTCCATTAAAAAAGAGAGAAAGAAAGAATGAAATAAAAATAGGGTCGGCATTAACAATAGGACCCCCGGTTCTCAAGCTACAGGTTCCGCACTTGCAATTTCAATGTTTTGAGGGACTAGTTTGGAAATAATTTAAGAATTGGGGGACATGGCGGACTTAATAGCAATTCCAATGATGTGTGAGTAGGGGTGGAAGCGAACCAAATATTTAATAAACAATTCGGTTAATATTCGTTCATATTTTCGGTAATATTCGATCCGACAGTTCATTTAATATTAAATGAATATTTTTTAGTATTCAGCTTATAAACAAATCGAATTTAACTAAAGTTATATTCGATTCGGCTGATTAGTAACTATTCGATAATTTTTTATATGTTAATCCTATTAATTTAACTTATTGCAAATATTACCCATCAAATTTTTATTACTAACTTCTACCCCATATACTGAGTTTCCACTTTCCGCCTCCAACCAAATACCTATTTCTCTCTCTCAGTTAGGGTTTCCTCCCTCCTCGCCGACGACGCCCTCCTCCCTCCCCTTGACGAATAATTCGAAATCAAAGTTACAGAATAATGCTAGTCGAATATTCGTGAATTTTTTTTCGAACATCGATATAAATAAGGGAAGCGAATTCAAATTTGTATTACTATTCAAGTCGAATTTGAATACAAACACGAATAGCACCATATAAACCGAACTCGAATTTGAACCTTGCACTATTCGTTCAAATTTGATTCGATTCCACCCCCTATGTGTGAGGGACTAAGTCAAAACTTGAATGATTTAAGAGACATTGGAAAAACTCGTAAAAATAAAATATGTCCGCGTTGATTTACGCCTTGATGGATGAAGAGAAAGGAAAAAAGTAAAATAAAACTCTGATAAATCATATGTTTTACGTTTGCATCACCAACTTCTTTGACAATATCAACTATATACGCATCGGAGATGATTTTTTTGAGGTGCGCTAATTTTGGCATGCGCATTTGGTGAATCTGCGATGCCAAATATTAGCGATGCTTGGATTCAACGCCGCCATTCTATTGACCTCTTCCCCTTATGCCAGCTCTTGCATGATCCTATGTGCATTATTATTTTAAATATATATATATATATATAATAAATTTTTAAAATCAATCAAATTAACAATTTTAATTACTAATTACAACTATGTAGCTGATGCTCTTTCCAAATTAGGACAAGAGCGATCGAGAATCCATCAAGTTAGACTTCACAGCAGAGGAGCTCCCCGGACGCATCCAATTCCGTCTTCGGCTTGATCGGATGGGTACGTATGACCTACACCAGAGCTAGCCCAGGGTTTTTTTTTTGTGATCTTGTACGTGTTAAATTGGGTGCTTGTAATCTTTACATCTATTCCTTTATACAAATAGAAGAAGCAGTGAATTCTTATTCATGCTACAGTAAATTCAACAGTAAAATAATTACTGCACCATAAGCATTGTTACTGTAGCACACTGGTACGCTGTAGCGCTTTTTAAAATGTGAGATATTGTACGGATGTGTTTGGTAATCAATGTGTTTTTTTTGTGTTTTTGTAAAAAACACCATGTCATGGTGTTTCTTTTTCAAATGTGTTTTGAAAACACCATTTTGGTCGAACTAGTTTGACCATTTATATAGCGGTAGTGGGCGGGCGGCGGCAGTCGTCGTGTGGCGGGTGGCCGGCCGACTGGCGGTGGGCGAACGACGACTGTCGGCTACCGGCGGGTAGCGAAGAGTGGCCGGCCGACGGGTGGGCGACGACGGGCAAGCGGGTGACCGACGGGTGGGGTGGCCGGCGAGTGGTGGCGGTGGCGGCGGCGGGTGGTCGATGGTCGGCCGACGAGCGGACGGCGGACGACAACGACGGTGGCGGCGGCGGCGGCGGCGGCGGGTGGAGGGTGGCGGCGGCGGCGGGGGGAGGATGGCCGGTGGGCGGCGACGGTAGGCCGGCGGGCGGTGGCGACGGCGGCGGCGGCAGGCCGACTGGTGGCCGGCTGGCGACGGCCGACAGGCGTCGGCGGTGGCGGCGGGTGAAGGGTGGCTGGCGGCCAGCTGAAGGTCAGGCGGTGACGGGCAGGGGAGCGGCGACGGTGGCGGCGGTGGGCGGGCAGCTGCGGCCGGATGCTGAGCGGGCGGTGGTCGCGGGGTGGCGATGGGCCCAAAGGCGATGAGCAGCAGCGGTGGGCGGCCTACGGCGGCGGGGTGGCGGCGGGCCGGCAGTGGCGGGCGAGCGGGCTACGGCGGCTTAGATGAGAAAACAGAATCTTAAAACATATTTTTGGTGTTTTGAGAAAAGTGTTTAATTTTTAGATTTTGTAAAGGGACGAGTCAAAAAAACGCCCCGGTTGCCAAACGCGTTTCTTTTATTTTGTTGAAAAAAAACAGAAATAATAAAAACGTCACGGTTGCCAAACGCTCCCCTAGTAATTCAAGGAACTTATAATTGCTGTTATGAACAGTAACACTATTATTGTAGCACACGGGAACATTGCAGCACTTTCAAAATACGAGATACTATAGCAATTCAAAAATTACTACGGTGTTTAAAAAAAATGATTGATGTAGCCTGAGGAAATTTATCCTCTTGCTTTGCACGGACCACAAACTAGTTTTGTTTAGGAGCCGAAATGTTGTAGGCTCATATTTCGCCTTCATTTTGCTTTTGTCGGTAAAGAGATCGGTCTCTCTCTCTATGATAGGTAGGTAGCTACAAAAATTCATTTTGTAGGTAGCTGCTCTCTATGTCGGTAAGAGTCTCGCTCTCCAGAGAGGTTCTTTTGTATGTATTTACTTTTTCTACTCCATGTATTGAAATCATAATTTTAAAAACAAAAAAACGAAAAAACACACACACATCAATTACACTTGCATGCAGCATGTACTTGCACTGTAACTATTTAATTTATGTGCTTTATTCGATGATTATTCTACTCTTTACAAATCACGATGTTTTTTAACTTTTCAGTCATGACAATCACGGTCCTTAATTAAGAGCGCTATTACAGGAAACCAAAATATGAGACCATTGGAGGGGACATGTGAGATGTCCCCCTCCAATTGCATAATGAGCTGGCATGACCAACTCATTATGTAATAGGAGGGGGACAACTCACATGTTCCCTCCATTGGTCCCATATTTTAGATCCTTAAATTATTTTTCCGGTCCTTACTGTCGCGCGCCTATGCGGAAGCGTTGCACGAACACACAACGAACCTATGATCACGAGTAGAAGAGAACCACACACTTGCACAAACCAAGCCAATTACGACAAATCACACCAAACACAGAGATATACGTGGTTCGGCAAGTTGCCTGCGTCCACGGGGAGAGGATGGAGAGATTTCACTAAATCAAGGAGAGTACAAAGGATTACAATCACACAAATTCCCTCAAAGTAACCCTCAACCAAAGATCTCACCTTGCTCACAATATCTCCCTCTCACAATGCTCAAAAGATTCCTCAATCTCTGATTCAAAACCCTAACAAATCGTTTCCCTATTTATATCAAAACAAAAAACCCAATCAGACTGCAAATAGGAAACCTGAATATGCAAAAAACCCATCGTAAGTCGACTTAACAGAGACCATAAGTCGACTTGGCAGAGAGAAAAACAGCAACTGGAGCACACTTCGTAAGTCGACTTATCAGGTTTGATAAGTCGACTTGGCAGAGAAAAAATTCATAATTCCAGAGCAGTTCGTAAGTCGACTTGTGCACACTGACAAGTCGACTTACCATAAGTCGACTTACCCTCTGTGCATGAGTCGACTTATGCCAGAAAAACTGGTTTTTCTGATTTCTCCACAATTCTCCACCTCAGCGAATTTTGCCAAAACTGAGCCGACACCAAACCAAGAGCATCAATGTGTCGTCTCTCCAAATACGGCTGCACCACCATGGTTGCCTACGTACCCCCTCTCCCAAGGGATCAAGCCGCCCGTAGTTCATCCAAATGGCCGCCAACGGCCTCAACAATCACAAATATACAACAAGTTTCTGCAATGAACAAACTTGTTGCTCGGAACCACCTTAGTGAGCATATCCGCCGGATTATCCTTCGTGTGGACCTTCACAATCTCCACATCGCCATCTTCAAGAACATCCCGAACGAAGTGATAACGAGCGTCAATGTGCTTCGTCCTCGCATGAAAAACCTGATTCTTCGCCAAATATATAACACTCATGCTATCACAATGAATAGTGACGGATCGCTACTGTTCGTGCGGGAAATTGCGTTATTCTTCATTAATGATTCTGTTACAACTTTGACAACAACTTTATGCGTTTACAAAGAGATCCGGTCTTTTTATAAGATCCGGTTTACAACAAAATCAAAATAAAGAAATAAAAATTACAACTTTCCTTGAACAAATCACGAGTTTCCTGTTTTACGGTCCCTCGCTTTGTGGGGTTCTTCGCCTGTGCCGGGGTTGAGTACCGTGGACCACCACGCAATCTCGATCTGAATAGATCTACGTGGTATAACGGGTACTATCCCACCAAGGAGATAGTAGCCGAGAGGGATCGTTTCACCAAGGAAACGCTCGCTCTAATCTCGGGATCTAAGAGCCAAGCTTAGATCCGGAGTAGTGTCACGTAGATCTGGTCGTCCAAGTCTTCAAGCCTTCACAATCCGAGTTGAGGTCGCAATCCGGCAGAGTTTCGGCTCTTCAGAAGTTTCAGAAAAAGTCCTCTCAAATGAACGAGTGCCAGGCCTATTTATAGGCACTCAAAACTGTGCCTTTGGCACAGAACTGTGCCTAGCCACCTCTGGGTGGCTCGGCCACCGAGCCACCCTAGGGTGGCTCGGCTTGGGCCGAGCCACCTTAGGGTGGTTCGGTTCGGGCCGAGTTCCCCCAGGTGCGCTGGTTTCGTCGTTTTCCGGTGTTTCCGGTTCTCCGTCGTTCGGATTTGATTCGGTTTCTGGAATTGACTTGATTCCAAATATGGCAGTTAATCCGTTTCTGAGTTCGAGTCTGGGATTGGTCCCGATTCGATCGTTATATCACCGAGTTCGTTCTTGTTTAGATGACTCGGTGATTTCCCGAAACGTTGGTTCGATTCCACGTGCGTACGTGTTCCATTGTTCGTGTGCCTTGTCGCCTCGACCCTTCGTTGATTCGTTCAGGTCTTGATTCGATTCCCCGAATCTTCATTTGGCAGTAGCTCCGCTTCGGTGTTTGAGTTCAAGTCCGTTTTGTTTGTTGGACGACTCGCTAACTTTCCGAACCGTTGGTTTGGTCCCGCACGCGAACGTATTCCGTTGCTTGCGTGCCTCGTCGCCTTGTCGCTCGAATGTCCGTTGTTTTGTCGAATCATCATGCTGAGCTAAGCTAAGGGACCTATAGGCAATTTTATACGCCTACAGATACCCCCTCCAAAGTGTTTCAGTCTCGTTCTTTTATAGAAGAGCCTGAAATACTTTGGATGTAATCGTCCCAACCTTGAGTTGGTATAACGGGACCTCGGAATGGCTTCTGTTCTGGCTTCCTTCAATTCCCCCAGGTCATTCAGTGCTTTGTAGAACGCCTGTGAGGATTCCGGTGCTGCATTTATTGTCTGACCGTCGTCGGAGTTTGAACTTGAAGTCGATTCTTAGTTTTCCGATCATTAGCTTTTGTTGGTTGGTTCAACGTGCAACCTTCGTTCGATTGTCGGCGTCGAGTCTTCTTTTGAGACGCGTTGTCCGGCGTCGTGTTATTGAGTTATCCTTAAGAATATTTTTTGAAAAATATTCTCCAGGAACTTCTCAATAAAAATAGGGAATAGTTTATACTCGTATACCTTGTTGGAGTATCTCCGTGCTCAAAATAAGCTGAACCGGCTTGAAAATGAGCCAAAAAAGGCAGTAATTTGGCTCAAAAGATTTCTTCCGTTCTTTCCGAATGTGTGGGAGAGACAGTAATAAACCAAGGATGAGACTCTCAATTGATTCTGAGTCGTTTCGATGCTCGATTCAACCCTGTTTGGACTGATCTGGACTGGTCCGGTTCGGTTCAACTTGGTCCGGTCCGGTTCAACTTGGTTCACCTTATAAATAGGGGTCCATTTTTTTTTCTTTTTCTCTTTTCTTTTCCTCATCTCTAGGGCCGGCCCCCCCTTGATCTCTTTCTTGACTTTTCTTTTCCCTCGAGCATCCGTTCTCCCTCAAACCTGGATAGTTGTCCTAGATCTAGGCCTCCTTTGGATCTTTGACTGAAAAACCCCTCAAAAATCCCATTTTTTAGAATTTCTTTCAGGCCCCTCGAGCGCGTGCTGAGAGTTTCCAAAAAGGTCTCACTTTTGTTGGATCTCTAGCCTTTCTTCAGGTAAATCCTCCACAAAATTTGATCTTTTTCATGCTTAACTTAATTTATGCATTTGTAGGATCATATGTGAGGGTCGAGGGTGTGATTTGACGCCTCGATTTAATCTTTTAGGGGTGTAGATCTGATAAAAAAGTGCTCTTTTTCTAGATCTGACCTCTTTTAATTTATTTTGCAGCTCGTCATGCCGCGTTCTTCGAGAGGTCGTTCCCCTGCTATGTCAGCTGATGGTGCGCCGCCTTCCTACGCCGGTGAGCCATTTTTGGCAATATTTGGAAATTTACAATTTAGTCCTTTTTTCTCAAAAATTTGTAAATTTGTCCTTTTTACCCCACGTTGTTCTCCTTGGCGAGGCAATCGGGAAGAGCCTTG